>CM062867.1:9429228-9596434 GCA_031772225.1 Eubasilissa splendida
TGGGTCTCGTCGAAGAACGAAGAAGACGAAGATCTTCCACTCGTTGACCGTCCGAGTGGAAAAAGCAACAGGCACTTATCTGGTGAAAGCTCTAAGATCTGCAAGATGCCAAAAAAGGTGGAGGAACATAGTCAAGATGGCGGAAGTTCACAAAGATCACGTTCCTGAGTCATAGGGGACCGACTTAGTTGATGATCAGTTACATATAAAACAATGTTGAATTTAAGAGTTCGAACATAGTGATTGCAAATATTTTATAACTTTAATGGTGTTCCGTGACGCCAAAAAAGATCACTGATTTAATCGTGTCACTTTGGTCATTAGCTGCTTTATTCTGTAATACAAAAAAATATATATATTTGAGATTTAAGTACTCGCACCGGAAAATCTTTTATTTAAGTATTAGAATTGAAATACTTTGAATATAATTTACGAAACAGCTATTTACTTTTAATTAATTACACTTCTATTCTGTTCTCAGTTTACAAAGTATTTTTCCAAGTCCCGAAATAAATGCTTATGACAATTAATTTGATTCCAAGATTCAAATTTGTGTTTCAACACACCATCCCCTTTGAACATCAAATTTGCTTTGTTTTCTTTCAATTGCGTGGGGGTTGGAGGCAACTTTGAGGTAAGTTATTTCAAGTGAGTGGGATATCAGCTCCAAATCCTAATTTCTCGTTTGTTGTCTTTCAATATTTCTCTGAACCCTCACTCAGACAAATTTGTTTTTTGTAAAACACAGAATGATTCAGAAGAATTTAGACGCTGAGAAAAGTTTTTGTTTGATGTATCAAATATTTTTCAGGCACTATAGTACTTAAGAAATATAATAACAGCAAATTTAGATATCTTTAAAAAGTATTTTATTAAGGGAAAATGTGATTCTTCTTATTTTTCTGCGTCTTCTGTTTTAGTTAGTCTCATGGCAGTCAGAGGTCAATGATCTAATTTAGTAAATGGTCTGACTCATTCATCCCTTGATATCTCTGTTGTAGTCCAGTCTGATGTTTCCTATCTCTTGAAGGTCTATCTTCGTGTATATTTCGATCTTTCTCTCAGTCTTGCTTTAAGTGTTGAGGCTTAAGACTCTTGCTATATATCCCGCGGCTGCAGTTTCCGTGGGTTCAACTTCCTCAAGATACCCATAACGTTCTTTCATTCTCCGGTTATGTTAGTTAAAAAACCTTTTAACATTAATTCTCAGAAATTTAAAGTTCAAAAACAAAAATACATTCTTAAGTCTCCTACTTTCAAAATCATACCAAACATCATTAAAGCAAGGCCAATTTTTGATATGAAAATATATATTGTACAATAAACGTTGTCCTAACAAACTTCAGCCTAAGTTCGCTTAAAATGATCCCTGGCTCTTGGGATGATCTAAAAACGTGCCCGTGTACCATTGAAGGTTCTATTTATGATATCATTGTATCCTTCTCAGTGGAGTATAGACACGATAGCATCTTTGAAGCACTGATTGACATGCATTTAAAACATATACATTCTGAAGGGTCTTACAGTATGCGATACATTTATTTTTATAGTTTATGTTTGAATATGTTTAAGAGGGTTTGTCCATTATGATTTTGCTCAGCAGATTATCGTAAAAATATAAATTCTCGAAAGTATATTTAATTATTTTTATGTAGAGATGTGTCACATCAATATTCTCACTATTTTCAAACTAAGCTAAATGCTTGTACTATTAAAATAGAACTAACTTGATGACCTTCTGGAATGAGGCTCGAATCCCCGACCACTAGATTACTAGGCGAGCGTCTTAACCACAGGACCAACAAGCACGTCAATACAATTATTATAATGATTAATAGTTTATTAACTTTGTTTTTAAAAACCACTGTTGTGTTTTTTATATTCATTCACCAACCGGTTACGGAAAATACTTTTTCCTTCTTCAGGATAACAAAAACACTGACTAAAAACATGTGTTAAAATATTGTATATTATGTTGGTGTTAAATATTTGTTTATAGTATAGCCGCTAGGCTGCCATTAGCGACCGCTGCGCGTTCAGAGTTTCAATAGAATCTATATTTCAATGATAGAGCTTTCTTCAAAATAAACCACACGTAAATAAAATGTCGACGTAATTCAAATTATTCCATCTTTGTAAGTTAGCTGTCAAAACGAACAAAAATGACATAATAATCGTGGATAGATAATTTCTATAGTAAGATTTCTCCTAGACAGAAGAAAATATGACATGTCTATATACGATTTCGCTTAAATATTAACCTAAATATATTAAAAACACGTTAGTTTTTCACTAAACAGCCATAATGATATTACCTAATCCGAAGCTGGAATCCAGAAAGTCACAGATGTAGACGGAAGAACGTAATATTATCATAAAGGGTGTCCAGTGGAAAATTTTCATGTTTGATATTAAATAAAACACTAACTAAAATGTTATTCTCATATTATATTTATACAAAATGGAGTTTAACGATGTGGATTTTATGTTTTATAAACAATATCATCTAAATGCCGACCATTTCTCTCAAGACACTCTTACAATCGGACTCTTAAATTTTCAAACACGCGAGAGCAAAGCGTCGATTCAATGGCAGCAACTTCACGGCTCATATTTTCTTGGACAATGTAAACGTTTTTGATGGCGTTCGCTTGGGTTGGATTGGACATAATTTCACGTCGAACTTTAGTCACATGTTCTGGCATCGCTGCTGACGTTGATGGTCCCGGTGGAGTTTGGTTAACCATTGTCCCTTCTTGTCTGATCTTTTGAACCCAACACCAGATAAGTTGCGTGCTCGACCCATCACTTACTCGTCGAACATTAAAGTGAGTACAGAAAGCGCGACGCGCACGAACCGATGAATCACCGCACTTTAAATATTGCTCAACCGCGATCGCGCGGTGCAGTGACTCATTGCGACTGGCAAATCAGCAAATGGTTTCACCCTGATGGTTTACGAGCAATTACAATTTAATCTTGAAATTTTTCCGATGGACACCCTATCGATAAACTACGGTGGATAGGCACAATAGTAAAAGCATGTGATGACGTTAAATGACCATATTTTTAACATTGCTCATTTATTATAGCCTAAATTGTATCGTTAAACTATAATTGATCTTTATAATATAAAATTAAAAAATAAACACATTTATTTATTTATTAGACGACTTACATATTTTTGTTCTAACAGAGGTTAATATATATTATTATAACATAATAAACATAAGACACAATTAATACTCGTAGTTTATTGTGTGGGGTGGAGTAGACTCCACCTCTGATATATACAGCGTTGTCCTGGTTACTTTGCTAGACTGAAGTCTGTGTTAAAGTAGCCAGTTTTTTTTTCGTGCTGTTGTGGTGTTATTTAAATCATCGACAGGAATAAAAAGAAAAATAAAAAAAATATGTATTGGGAGTGTTGTAGGACTAGTGAATTATTGTTGTAGGAATTGTATAAATTATGTTAGAATGTTGTAAAAAATAATAAAAACAATATATACCTGCATTTCAATATTTATGTGATACGATTGGGTGCAATCACTTGGGTAGAATTATACAAGTTATACAGGCACCGGTGGATCGAACGTCAGCGTACCACGCCACCGGTTAGACTCGTGGTGTCGATATATGGCTGTCTCGGATGGATGGGAATGGTCTCAAACAATAACAACCCTCAGTCGCTCATTGAATACATCAAAGTTACACAAGTCGCATGAAATTGTTCTAAGGACACATCCCGCTCGGAGCAGCCGACGAAATCTCATGACTCGGTGTCACGCGCCTGAATCACCACCGTTCGTTTGAATCAATCGCCTTTGCTCGGATAGTGGCAACGGACTTGGTAGCATTCGTCCCACGTCCAGTGCAAAACTCTCCCACCTGAATTTTCATGCATTTTCGCCGTACCCGCTGATTTATAACCGGGTGTTGCTGTTGTCCCACCTTGCCGCGGGTTAAAACTCTCACCTTGATCTCGTCAGGGTCACCCCGATGCGAGATCAACCTCTCGCAAATTTACCACGGGTTTCCAGGCTTCTTATCTGCGTCCGCCGCCATTGTTTTGTCTCCGCGCGGCCGAGACCCGAGCGCCCGACCTCTCCAGTCGCCTGTCAAAAAGTGCCCCTCCCACTCTCTCCTCGACCGCGTTTACTCCAGTCGGTAATATTAATAATAATAATAATAGTAACACATTTATTAGGTTCACTTTTTACATGAATGTACAATGTACTTACATTGATAAATAATGTCTAACGGTCTGACGTATTACTCTTCCAAATTAATATTCATTAAGTATACATTTTTACTTATTTAATTACTATGAGTGTTGTGCGTAACATTTCTAATGTCAGACAAATGTACCGAAAATATGCATATAAAATTTTCATATCAGTGAGAAAGTAAGACATATATTTGGGTACGCTGCCTGCTACACTAGTAATTTACTGTATTATAGCAGACAGTGTTCGTCCGGTATAACAGTAAGCAAAGTGCAATGATCAATGTACAAAATATACATATATATATATAGTTAATTAAGAGATGCAATTGGGTAATTCAATATACTGTTCTAACAGTTTTATTCTCAGGTTTGGACCTTTAAAAGTTCTTGGGCGTAATTTCTCCCCATTTCGTGGAGAAATGTAACATCACATCGTATATAAATAAAATAAATTAATATTGGAACACTTTATAATGATTCAACAATTTATCTTTGAAGTAATTTATTTTTTAAATCAAAATAAATCGACATTAATAATAAGTGTAATGAAAAGCTATATCCAAAACAAATATTGACAGAAATGTGTAATTGAAGGCTGTAGATGACCGAACCCGTATAGCCGGTACAAAGTGGTGATCATCCCTCGAATAGGGGATTATCAGGCTAATTCGATACCAGCGCATAATTAGCGTTAAGTGTCATCCAATCGGGCGGGTGGACACACACCCTCGGTATATCACATTGAGATATGCCGAGGGTGTAATGAATATTTAAACTTATTGTACATTTAACATATACAATCTAAAACAAAATTTTCTATCACGTAACAGTGGAATGTACGAATATAGGAGCGAAAATGGGCAATTTGATTATAAATACAAATTAAATTTTTAGAAAGATATACACACATAATCAATTATATCGAAAAATATTGTTGTTGCTACCGAAATTTGAACCTGGATCTCTTCCAATTCGGGGAACGTGTATTATACGATTATACGATACCAACATAGTGGATTGACGACAAATTTTCCAACCTACATGTTACACTTTTCAAATTAATACATCTATCGTTTCGTTATTTGAAAGCGACTTGAATGACTCAGAGAGCCACTAGGAAAAATATTATTTTTATTTGTTAACTTTGTTTTATAAACTCAATACGTGGTCAATAAAACAAAGTTAACAAATGAAAATTATGAATTTTAACCACATAGTTAATTTTGCTAATTTCAAAAGTATTATTTTATTAAATATGAATTAAATATATTAATTATAAAGATATACATATAAAATCAATTCTATCGAAAAATATTGTTGTTGCGCCACCGGGATTCGAACCTGGATCTCTTTCCTAACCGGGGAAGGTGCTTTATCCAACTAAGCTACAGCGACAATATTTTTAGCGACAATTTTCGACCCTATATGTTACCCTTTTGATATTAATACATTTAATTGTTCCATCATTTGACAGAGCCATCTACCTTATTTTTACAGAATCTCAAATAATATATTTAAAATATCACAGACCTATGTTCTGAATAATTACAACTTCAAAATAAGAATGTGTTCTCCTAAATATTAATTTATTAGTAACATATTTCAATAATAAAATTGTCGAAGCTGCTGTATTCAATTTGCGTTTATTGCTGTATGTTATGATTTGAACCGATAAACGTGTAATAAAAATATTAATTTATTACTATTATTATTGATGTAGTACACGTAATTTTATGTATAGATATTATTATAAAATATCTCTATATAGAACAGTGAATTTATTATGATTTAAAAATCACAGAAATATAATATATGTTCATATATATTTACGGCTCAAAAATCTACGCCAAGGATTGACGATTTTGAAGTATGGTCAGAAGACGTCTTATTTTCACGCGTATTAGTTACTATTCAAATTGTTTTGGGTATCAAGTCACGTTTCTCTTCTGATAACTAATCATACGAGGTGACTCTGATAGTCTTGAAAGACTGCTGAATGCGGAAGCATTTAAGATAGAAGCGGCTGATGAAGATGTCCATCATGTTAGAGGAACCAAGTAAAGCATGCAATCTAAGATCCTGGAGGACGAAGTAAGTACAACCTTAATTTACCTTTATCGTACTGTGAAAATATCAAACGAGTAATACATATAAACCATATTCATAAATGACGATACACAACGCGATTTGCCCATTATATGCAATTTAAATGAATTGATTTTTAGGAGAACACATTCTTATTGTGAAGTTGCAATTATTCAGAACATAGGTCTGTGATATTTTAAATATGAATTAAATATATTAATTATAAAGATATACATATAAAATCAATTTTATCGAAAAATTTTGTTGTTGCGCCACCGGGATTCGAACCTGGATCTCTTTCCTAACCGGGGAAGGTGCTTTATCCAACTAATTATTAACCTGTATCCTTCCCCGGTTAGGAAAGAGATCCAGGTTCGAATCCCGGTGGCGCAACAACAATAATTTTCGATAAAATTGATTTTATATGTATATCTTTATAATTAATATATTTAATTCATATTTAGAATTGATTTTTATAGTGAACTCAATACAATTTGCACTGATTTGACTGGTCAAACAAATGTAAAACAATATTCATAGATTACGATACACAACGCGGTACACCCAGTATCAGAAGGTAATTAAAACGAATTAGTTTTCATATTGCACGCAATGCTATTTATGCACTAACACATTCAATTGTTCGCAGTTTGATTTGACGATACATATATTAAAATATTCAGTCCATTTTTTTTTGTTGTTTCCATCGGCTTAAATTAAGCGACGGATTAATATTTTCTGAAAGTGTCAAAGTATAAATTGGGTTTTATTTCAGATTAATATTTATCAGAGGTCGTTTATAATTAAGTTTGTAATATTTTGGCCCCAATCTAAATATGTAAAATTCCATAAAAGTTAATTGACAGTTTGAAGCCGTGATCAGAATATTCAAAACAAATAATATCTTATGCTTTCATGACGCGGATCACTGGTAAATTTCCATTATCACAATCTAAATACACAACCCTCGGCTAAAATTGTATCTATATATTATATGTGAGATTTAATGGACTTGTGGCCACAATAGTATCCCATAGTTTAGTATCAGATTTCAATCAAAATTATATAAAATTGACATCATAAGTATCTCGGCTAAGACAGCTTGATCCGCCAATATGTTTCAAAATGACTGCTTAAAAATTTCTAGCTCCGCTACTATCCGTTATTATTGATTTTTATAGCGTCATTTTCGTAAAATATTTCACCTCAAGGGCGCTTTACACATAAACTGTTTATAGTACAAATTATCTTTGTTAAATATGAATTAAATATATTAATTATAAAGATATACATATAAAATCAATTCTATCGAAAAATATTGTTGTTGCGCCACCGGGATTCGAACCTGGATCTCTTTCCTAACCGGGGAAGGTGCTTTATCCAACTAAGCTACAGCGACATTATTTTTAGCGACAATTTTCGACCCTATATGTTACCTTTTTGATATTAATACATTTAATCGTTCCATCATTTGACAGAGCCATTTACTTTATTTTAATAATTACAACTTCACAATATGAATGTGTTCTCCTAAAAAATTATCTTTGTATTTAAAATTAAAAATTGTTATTTGAACTTATGAAAATGATTTTTTGTAAAGGTGTATTTTAGTGTCTCTTCTTAAATAAAGTCTATGATGCACTATTTCTTATAACGGAGGGCAAAGAGTTCCACGCTTTTGGGCCTGCTACCGCAAATGCCCGTCCACTAAACTTCTGAACTGGCTGAAATAAAGGCTGACCTGAAAGTTTGATATCTATTATTGAAATTGCCTGATAAGATACAGAGGCACCATGTTTTGCGTGGCCTTCTACATCAACCAGCACAATTTATATTCGACTCTGTCAGAGAAACGGAGCCAATGTAGCTCTTGCAAAAGGGATGTTATATGAGAGAATTTAGAAACTCCATCTATTATCTATGCTACCGCATTTATAATAAATTGTAGTCTATCCAGCTTAAATACTGGCACAAATGCTATTACAATAGTCCACACGTGACACAATAAATACACCTAGAGAAAAAAAAAAAAAAAGTTACATTTCTCTATCTGATATATAAAATATAATTATACCTTAAAGCGTGTGAGTGAATACAATATATTGTGACATTTCAAAAAAAATTCGCAGCGACGTAGAGCGCTGCTTACCGATCCGAGTAGACGCGGTCGGTGTGAGAGAAGGCTGAAGGGGAAGGGGGGACTTGCGCGCGAGCGGGCGAGGTGCGAGGTGCGCGCAGGAGACGGCTGTCCACCGCAAAGAATGGAAGAATAGCGACGACCTAGATAATAAATGAGGGTTTCCTCCCGCGGTGGATTCAGAGATTTAAAATGGACCTGATCCATCTTCGTGATTTGAGGAGCGATTTGGGAAAGGCCGCATGCGAATGATAGCAGACGGATGGGCTCGACGGACTCCACAGTGACAAGATGGCATCAAGGTAACCTTCTGGAGGAAGAGATCACTTCTGGTATGGAGGTGTGGTGCCCGGACTAAGGTTGCGATTGCACTCCATGGCAGCCTGGCATTTGTTGCGACTTCACCCCGTTACAAACTGGGTATAAATCGCTGTGTGCTAAATCAGTAACATTGTGTGTCCTCACTGTGAGAAGAATTTAACTTGAAGAAAAAAGATGTCAAAGACAATTTCCATGCTTAAAATGTCAGGATTGTTATGTTTAATGTTATTGAAGTGTAATTAATGAGTAAATTAGGGTCGTTATTGTTTGATACCATTCCTATCCATCCAAGTCAGGCATAGCTACACCACACGCACATTACCCATAGTCTGAGTCTAACCGATAGCGTGATGCGCTGGCGTTCGATCCACCTGTGCTAGCGCAATACGTACCAATATTTATATATATATATATATTTAAATTTCTTTTTATAAGAATACGAAATATTTTAAAAACATCAAAAAATAAAATAATGTCGTGCAAATTCAACAATTTATAACTATTCATTTTAACATTTTGATTATTTCATAAATACCTACTGATTTATCTTTGAAACATTAGCTTAGGACTCACAAGAAAACGTAATCTAGATTTGTATGAATTTTCCGTACTTAGATATTTTTCAGGCACACTGAAAGCAAATTTATGGTCGCGATCATTCAATTAATGCCAAAATTGTTTTAATTATTGAAAATAATATTCAGTTTATTAATTGTATATTAGCACAAAGGTTTATCTGAGTTATTGTTTTCAGAAATGCATAAATTAATGTACAATTTCTGATATAAATTAATAATAAAAACTCACATTTTCGCAAAAAATGCTAAAAAATGTAATATCTAATATGTTTTAAATGTAATATCTTTTTTAATATACTATGAATATGTTAATTAAAAATGATATATAATATTTCACTCTTATAACTCAATCAATTTTTACCTCCCTTAGTATCAGATCTTGAGGGTAGTTCAAGCGAATACCATTCGATAAATGTAAACCCTTCAATAAACCAATGTACCGTAAATTGTGAACCCTAAATTCATTAATCTTTGTTTGAAATAAATAATTGTATAATATATATATTTGTACCTACTTACATAGAACAATAATGAATTTTTTAAATTGGTGGCGAAATCTAATACCTCGTTACTCTTTAGATGTTATGCAGAAAAATGGCATCTTCCTCCCCCTGAACCCTTACTTATATTGGAACTAAACATGAATCCCGAACAACGCCGGATGCGGATGGCAAATATCGAAAATCACAAAAATTAAATAACTTTTAAGCCGTGTAATTTCGGATAACCTATTTGAGGATTGCTAGTGATATCCCCTAACTGTTGGCTTCATTTGAACTACTATCTTTGGGATACTCTTGTATATAGAAACACTTTTTATCGAAGGGTGGTTTCGAGGTGTCTTAAGTCATCATCGAAAAAAATTAATTGCTATTTAACGGAAGTTGATAAATGAGACTCTCTACAATATCTTGTATTTTTGTCAAAATCTACCTAAAACATTACTCTTTATTTTATTTTATTTTATGAAAATAAATTTTAATCTGATGTTGTAATTTCATATTTGACATATATTTGATATGTATTTGACATTTATTTGACATATATTTGATATATATCTATACATTTGATTTTGGGACACAAAAGGAATAATAAATATATAATTTGTAAAGACTTGCAAACTACAAAACAGACATGAACTAACGCGAATTCCTTGTTTCAATATTTGCATTTTGGTATCACCCACGTGATATTTTTGGTACCACTTACACAATCAAATAGCTCTGAGATTTTTTTTTAATAAATGTCTCGATTGGAATGAAAATTTAAATTTATTTATATGCATTAATTTAAAAAATGCGTCATGGTTACATAAAGATTTAATTTTCTTAGAGTAAATACTTTTCCTGTTGCATACATGTGTCATAAATTATCGGAGTTATGTTTCCATAAATAATGTTTGTAAAATGCCCCTCGTCCTACAACTATTGTTCCAAACCCCTCTCCTATATGTACACTTTATTTCATGTTTGTTCATTTACCGGTCTGTACTAAAGACTAGAATATAAGTTTCCAATTTTTCGGACACATAAATGGTTATCGCGGCAACGATTAGCAAAGTTACGGGTTCGTATTCCGGTGGTAACTAAATATTTTTCTCTAGATCTTTCTAATTCCATTCCGATTTTTTAAATAATCTAACATAGATACGAGAACACATCAGCGATAAAACCAAATTCTTTAGTAATACATTAAACTTTTCCATGACGTATGTCCGTAAATTTAAACCAGTGTTTCTCAAACTGTATGTCAATGAACCGTCGTCGATTCTAGGATTTTTTTACGTTTTCATTTATACGGCGAAAACGTTCAGTATTTATACGATCCTTATACGACATACATCCGATATCCATAATAATCTTACGTTTTTCCATATGTTTGATGTAGTGTCATTTGCCAGTAAAAATAAATATTCCCCAAAGTAGCGAAAATGTCGAACGTGTTTTTAATATCTCTAAATTAAGATTATTATTTAATGTATATTATACTGACAATACATGTCATTTTTGTTCGTTTTTATAGTTATCGTTTCCATGTTAATACCATAGATGGTTAATATATTGTGAGGGTGAATCATCTGAATGCTTCATCTCGCAATTATGATGTTTTTTTCTTACTGAAAATGTACACGATGTACGTTAAAAGCAATCGGCTATAGCTGTTAAGATGAGCAATTTGACAGAGCCGATCTATTACCTGTTAGTACTACGTACAATACATTTTGTATGATTCAATGACAGCTGTACACAAGACAGATGCCTACATGCCGTGACTTTGTATTGCATAACCTAACAAAACCTAACTAAATGTAACCTATCTTAAAGACATGTAACCTATCTTAAAGATATATAAACTGTCATGAGATAACTCATATTAAACAACCTAATATTCTATTACTTTGTTTGTGTGTTTACTTGTAACTGTGTGCACCTGTCTTGTGTGCAGTTGCAATGTGTGAAGTTATCTAGCCACCATTTTGAATACCAACAATATTTAAAAAAAACTATTTTTTTTATTATACTATCTTCATCATTATTATCAATTGATTTCTGTCCACTGCGGATGAAGGCCTCTACATGTATCTCTGTTCAGGACGGATGACCTGCCCATTGTTATTTCATTTTTTTGACATATTTTTGACAAACCAGATACAATGAATGTGTTGTGTTCATTTAGGGGTGACCTGTCCGTCCAAAACCGCCCCGACATATGCGCCTGACAAAATAATATTTTTTTGAATCACGTGTTGAATGGTGAACTGTGTCTCAATGAAATAATATTTTTACTAATCTTCCGTGTAAACACATAAAGCACTCGCGAAAGTATTATTTTAATAATTTACCTAGTGAGACAGAGATTTTTTAAAGCTTTTGAGAAAATTTGTACAAACCGGCGTCAAAAAAAAGAGTGTTTATGTTAACACGTTGAGTTTGTATAACCTTTTCCAAATTAAGTTATTATATTTTTAATTATCTAGAGTGTAATCTACAGTTTCTTTTCTCTCTTTTCATTTAAACATTTAATTAATTAATGTTATAAGACATTGATGGCGGCATTGCGTCGTGTCAAAACTTTTTTTTTTAGCATTTTAGTCCGGACACATAATTTCGATTTTTTCGGGGCGCATTTATCGGGTAACTCTATTTAGATAAGTCTGGAATACAACGCAAAGGTCATAATTTTAAAAAAAGAAGTTGTTTCGTACCAATACGGTATTTTTAATAAACAAAAATTCTTTTTTTTAAAGAGAACTCATTTATGTTCATAGTTCTGTGATATTTCTAATACAAATTAAACAAATCATCTCTTGATATATATATATAATACATCCCGGTACCAACTACAATATTTTTCAAGTTGATTCATTTAGTTTGTATTAAAAAAAATATATTCTAAAAATTGTAATTTTGAAATAAATCGTTCGGATTTCTTTGACAGCTGGATGGTCCGCAGGTGTGCCAACCGCCCGTCAACCGTCCTACGGCTTAGTACATTTGAGAAACACTGCTCTAAGTACAAGTGGATGAAAGACTTTTGAGAGTGAAATTACGCATGAATGAAAAATAGAAAGCCTTTGAAAAATATACAGCCTCCAGGAAGCTTAATGTCGGCAATCATTCATTTGAACCTTTTAACATATTACCGTAAAATGCTTTTTTTTTAAGTCGTTAAGTATTTGAGTTAATTTGACGATTTTCCTAAATACACGTCTTTTAAAAAATATTTTCAAAACCGTGTGCGTCGTTGATTTTTCTTGGTCCTTCGAGCCATGTTAAATATTTTGAAAGAATATTGACATTTTTGTAAAAAAAAAAGGTTACATTCAACACTCATGAGACATTTTTTTACTACAAATTACACTGTAAATATATATTTAGGGTCCAAAATCATGCATTATCAAAAAGGTAACTTATAGGTTCGAAAATTTGTCGCTAAAAATATCTTCGCCTTAGCGTAGTTGGATAATGCAGTTTGGAAAGAGATCCAGGTTCGAATCGCGGTGGCGCAACAACAATATTTTTCGATAAAATTGATTTTAAATGTATATCTTTCTAATTAATATATTTAATTCATATTTAAAATATCACAGACCTGTGTTATGAATAATTACAACTTCACAATAAGAATGTGTTCTCCTAATAATAAAGTTGTATCAATGTGTCCAAAATTTAATAAAAATGAATTAAAATTCCGGCGTCTGCTATTTGATTACTCAAAGGTATTTAGGATTCCGTAAAAATAAGGTAGATGATGATAATGGAATGATTAAATGTATTAATATCAAAAAGGTAAACATATAGGTTCGAAAACTTGTCGCTAAAAATATCGTCGCCGTAGCATAGTTGGATAATGCACCTTCACCGGTATGGAAAGAGATTCAGGTTCGAATCCCAGTGGCGCAATAACAATATGTTTCGATGAAATTGATTTTATATGTATATCTTTCTAATTAATGTATTTAATAAATATTTAAAATTACTGATATGTAGAATCTTTTCAAATTGCAAGGTATTCATTTACCTTTTTAGTACTAATAACAGACATATTTTTGACGTAACAGTTTATTTCAAATTTATATTTTTTTGTACTTTAAAACGGTTCAATTTAAAGTTTAGCGAACACAAAACAACCAATTAAACGTCTGCCAACGCAATTTAAAGGAACTCAACGCTGAAGACAAAGTATCGGGCAAACCTTGGATAGGTCATTAACTGAGCTGCAATCCGATAAAATCATAAACATCAATTTCCTACACATACATTCACATGTGTTTATTATTCGGCATATAACGGAGATTGCTTTATCAACTGAGATATGGTTGACAGATTTTTATAACGATTATGTATTTATAATGTTTATTTTTTTTTAATAAAATACATTATAAATACTAAATTGATAAATTAATTTATCCATTAGCCCTTTTTTCTTTTTTTCCTTTAAAATCAATCTAGTATTTTCCCCTACCTTAATATTCCGTATATCTGTATATGTATTCTGTCTCTCTCTTTCACATGTAATTTTATATTCTATCTTCCTCTTTATGTATATATATATAAGTGCACTCTTTTTATATTTGATCAGTTTTAAATACGTCTTGAAGCTTGATCGTTATTTTATTTAATATAATATGTCAAACCACACAGTGATTGCTTTCTACCGGATGCCGATCGTCACTTTAGTGGCAGAGCGTGCGCTGGCCAAGTTAGACGTGTCTTATGCGTTTTTATGCTGTCGTTCGTGATGATCAATATCTTTTCTTATTTTTAACACTTTTATACAATAATTGATATATCACTTACATATATATCAACTATTATTTTAATTATTAATATAAATAATAAATGTATATTTATCCGACTTAAAAATTGCAAAAGTCTACATGTACACTGAGTTTACAGCACCGGAACGCGCGTTTTTTTTAAGGTTAATTAGAATCAATGTTTATTTTATTGTCATTATAACATCAAATGGAATATTTTTTTATTATATATTAAACCGAATTCATTCATTCATTTATGCATCGTTAAAACATCGTTAACATTAAAATATAATTATTTCAAAATCAGAAACCCTAATTTATTTTAATAAACTTGGGACTACTTCAGCAATGTTTGCAGTGTTCCACTGGGTACCAAATTTTATTCGGTATATCTGTAAAGCACACTCGTTATAAGTAAGCGATTCCATGGTTATATGCGTCCACAGTATACGTAGCATACCATGCCAACACCACAATATCGAAAGCTTCGAACATGTTCCTTTCTCTCCTTCTCAGAGTTACTACTAATGCTTTATTTTCTGAAAAATACTCCAGTGGGTTTGTTGTTCATAAATATTTAACATATTTGAAAACTAAATCAAAAATATTAACCACATATTTGTTAAATATATTTTTATTTTTTTATAATTACATAATATATAAAATTCTACATCATATTTAAAATGATCACAGGTACAACGTATTGAAACTACATTTTTACGTAGAATTTTGTTGTTGAAATAATAAAATGCTTTATTACTAAAGTAATAAAATATCCGAACGACTAATGTATTTGTGGGTATTTGAAATATTTTGTTGTAATGTAAATCAATACACTGATATTTCAGTAAATATTTTATTTAATACTAATTTAATGTATTAATTATAAATATATACATATAAAATCAATTTTGTCGAAAAATATTGTTTCTGCGCTACCGGGTTTCGAACCTGGATATCTATTTCCAATCCGGGGAAGTACACTACCAATTATGTTATAGCGCCAGTATTTTTCATGACAAATTTTCAATATGTATATATTTATAATTAATACATTAAATTAGTATTTAAAACATCACAGACCGTCTGTTCTGAATAATTACAACTTCACAATAAGAATGTGTTCTCCTTAATATTTTATTTCAGTTACGGGAAATTTAAGCCGAACATTTTATACAGAATGTATCATACCAAGTTCACAATATTTTATGGGGGGGGGACCCGGCTAAATTACAAATCTAAAATGCTTTCGGAATATGTGCAAACTCTGCACTATTATAGAAAATATTATTATTAGAAATTTTCACAAAATCGTTTTAAGCTTGAAGTAAACTTACTTTGAAATAAATATTTTCGAAATTGTTCCGTTATTAATCTTTGCTTCAGGCTCTAAATCATCTAACAAAAATAGTTTAGCCGCTCCGAATTCGATTATCTTTAATCTTTTGTATTCAATATATCTTTTGTTATCAATAAAATATTTCAATTAATCTTAATAATCACATAATTAGGTTTTTTTTTTTGAAATGCTTATATTTCTGACATGGTTTAGATTAGGCACATATCCTTTGAACATTTTCGACTAATAATTTTTTCAAATATTATAACTTTTTTTATCAAAATTTGGTATTATACCAACATTTAATGTAACATTCTGCACATTGAATAATACTTAAATATAACGATATCATTAAAATTTTCCACACAACTCTCGTAGTATGTCAATTTATGAAAAAATATTGCTTATGAGTAACGTCAGTTGTATCAATCTCACTGTGGCTCTAAAGATCTAAAGTATCATATTTTTTTTATTCGTATACGAGTATATTTCAATCGTAAGTCAAATCTTTGACATTTTCATACGTCATTACCGTTAATCCATCGAAAAGAGCGATTTAATACAAAACGACAGTATATTGATAATCCATTATCACATAAATATACAATGTTTTTAACCCCAGGATACTAATCACGTTTAATGTAGATTTATTAATGACTGTAAACTTATAAATAAAAAATTCTAATATTTTAAAATTACAAATATTTTTGTGTTTATAATTGTTTTAATATAAGAAAATGAAATGGCAATGGGATCATCACACAAAGGACAGACAATTGTTAGATTAATAATAACGACGGTTGCGGCTGATTCGAAATGATGCGCCAAAAATGTGTTTTACGAATTTGGAACAGTTTTTTTAAGTAAAAAAAAAGAGTCGCGGTAAGACAAATGAATTACAAAGAATTTTGAAAAAAGCTACTTTCTTTATTAACCAGAACTGTACAAAAATGTCATCCTGGATACAGCTTAACTTCAAATCTGACATCAAATACGTAATTTATTAAAAAAATGGTTTATATTTTAGATATGTGGGTTAGCCATGTAGTTAGAATTCCTAAAATTAAATTACCATAGGTGGTTATTTTATCCCAGGACAAACGTTTACGTGGAGGGAAAAAAAGTTGCTCGAAAGTCTCTCTGAATGTGATTTTTCTAAACACCAACATTAAACAATATTTGGGGAAAAAATTGCAGAAGACAGGCCTAACTGGAAAGCATTGATATATAGTCGGAGCCAACATTTTAAAGTAAAACGCTAATAGCATGCAGCTGAGAAAAAAAAAGAAGAGAAGAGAGGACATAGAAGTCATCTGTAGCCACTGTCTTCCATGTCCAAGATACCTCAGAACTTGTGAATTTAAGATTAGAAGCATCAGCCATCTAAAGATCCAGAATCATGACTGGATTTTATTTTTAAGACAGCCTATGAATGGTAATGAATTTAAAATCTCATCATATATATTCATAGGCAGATTTTTGAAAGATGTAAACTAATTTGCAGCAATAAAAATGATCACAGAGTAGTTGGAAATAATATTTATGGTTTACGTTAATTTTACATTGATCAGTGGTTAGGTACGCCGGGGTTAAGTATACTTTTGAATCAATTTAAAATCAATCATGAAATGTCTCGCTTCACATATACTCGTATTTTCTATACATTTATATATCACGTCCACTGATATGTAAACCCTATACATTTGAAACGCATTAGGCTAATCCTATATATTTGAGCTAAACGTTAAATAACGAGTTATCAGGAATCAATCAATTAAACCGTTCCGTAACGATACGATTATTTGGTTATATCATGTTTTTAATTCATTTTAATAAAATCACATTTTATTTTGCAAAATATAGTTCTGTGATAATAAATAATAAATTTAGGTCACACTGAAAAAATATTCCAAAAAATATCGATACTAATACTTTATATTGCTAATATACAGCTTAACCTATTACAGTACATTAATATTAATTACGTTAATATATATTTTTTTAACTATATGGTCAGAATATATTGTAATTAAAAAGATCCTACAACATGAAAAAATAGATGTCTCAGTTTTCAGGAAAAAGTTAAATTATATATTTTTTTAAATTTTGAAAACAAAATATATATTTAAAAATTTAATGTGGTAGGTATTTTATCACAGCATATGTATGCCAAACTTCATCACGATAGGTTGAATAATGATGGCACAGTGCTCATCTCGAAAATCACAAATTTTAGAATAACTTTTATACCGATGAATTTTGGATAACCTTTATTTGATGTGGCTAATAATGTCCCCTAAATGCAGGCTCTGTTCAGACTACTGTTTTTGGTCCACCCTGACACGGGCTGATGATCGTGATAATATTCAATATTTTATCTCTATTTAATCTAATCAAACCTATAAATTATTAAATGAATTAATAATTCAATACAAATTAAATGTATCCAAAAAATATTTTTGTTGCTACTTTGAACCTGGATCATTTCCTACTCGGGAAAATGCATTAACTGAAAACACCACATAACAGAGTAAGTCAACGACAAATTTTCGAATTACATGCTGTTGTTCTATTATTTCAATTTAAAATATCACAGAACTATGTTCTGAAAAAACTGCAACTTCACAATAATAATGTGTTCTCATAAATTAAAAAATGTGAATTTAAAAAGCGTGATATTAAAAAACGTAAGGTTTTATTACTGGTTTTCCACAAAACGTTAAAAATAAAACGATAGAAATAACACATATAAAATAGATTTTTTTCAAAATTTCAGAATATTATGTAAGAGATTTGTGCGTAGCCTGTAATACATAAGAACATTGTTACGGGTTTTGTATCTTCTCGAAGAAATATATAAGAAAATACATATTACATATGTATGAGATATGCAATGCGTTTTTTAATAGAATTACCATTTTTGTCTATCTTCATATATGCTAGTGACCAAAAATTAATATTATTAAAAAAATTCTATCACTGATAATGAATGCATCAAATATTTAATTTTCATAACAAAATAAAAGAAAACAAAGCATTTATTCATACCGCCTACTACGAAATATTAGACCGGCATTTACTCATAAATTCCAAAGACAAAAAGGATAAATTTAATAATTTCGGTGTTATGAATTTAGCTGTAAAGATTGTCCTGCTATCTATATTGATAAAACAGGTCGAAATTTAAACATAAGAGTCAAAGAGCATTTGAGATGTTTAAATAATAATGGTTTTTTAGAATCTTCCAATCATTTGTTAGAAAATGACAGTACGTTGATAATAATTTGGGATTGTCTATTTTACATATAAACAATATTGGTCTTAAATGGAATAATTTAGAATTATTAAAAGAGTGTGTAAAACTAACAAAAATATTATAAACAACCAACTAAATTAAACCAAAAGTCCCATTCTAACATTGTTTCTTAAAAATTATTTTGTTTCATCGAGTAACAATTTAAGTTAAGTACTACATTTGTTTTTAAATAACTATTCTTTTAAAAATATTTGTTTAAAATAGATTATTTAAAATGTATATAAATCTCTTATGTTTTTGGTTAGTTGATGTCATCCTGAAGAAGAAAATTATATTTTTCGAAACCTGTAATTGCATTTAATTCATTAAGTGGTTAATTAAATGAAGTTAATAATTTAAATAAGTTGTTTTTGTAAATATTAAAAATAGAAAACAAACCATTTTTTATGTTTGAACTTCCTTACACAATTATATTAAATTGGGGTAAATTTGGTACCTCTCAACGGAATAGATGGATGTTTTGAGCAACGGAAAGGTTAATAATAGGTATTAGTCAAATTGGTAGAAGACCTCGCACCATTGCCTTCCCGCAAGCACCAACGAAGCATTCATGATTGGTGGGTACGGTTTAAATTTGATAAATTATACCCAATGACCGAACATTGCAGAACGCGTTTGCAATATCTATGTTTCATTAATGCAAATTAATTTTATTAAAATTAGATATAATTATTTTGGTTAATATATTAATATTCAACATCCACGTCGGTCTCTCGTGACTGAAGATCATGATATCGAAGAACTCCCGCCCTCTTGACTATGCTCCTCCAGTTTTCTTGGCATCCTGCAGATCTTAGGGCTATCAGCAGAGATCTATCTTCATCTTCGTTCTTCGACGTGACCCACCATAGCAATCTTCTCCAAACTATCTTCCATTTTCATAAGATGCCCAAAAAATTTAAGGATTTGTTCTATTATATTTTAGTTCACAATGGGGTACGTACAAATATATCATAATATTATGAATTTGTAAAATCCAAAAATAATTTCTAATTTTGAAATTTACAACAGTAGAAATTAAGGCGTTCATTTTTCGAATCCATCTGAAGTCATGTTTCTTTCGTTTCGAGATATTTAAAGGTTTATGTTTGAATTGATTAAAAAACATTTTTATATTACACAACACAATGTTTCAAAATTTATTTAGTTAACTAGATTTATAATTTATTTCGAGATATAAATATTGCATGTAACTTATAAGGAAATAAAAAAAAATAAGGTTGAAATGACCTACCCTATTATCAAAACAAACACTAGCGAAATACCGTTGAACGTCGTAACAATAAATAAATAAATATTAGATATCTCATAAAGTTATTTTTATTAAATTTAATGGAAAATATATAGAAGTATGGGGTAATTACAGGGCTTACGACCTGTCTTCGGCTGGCTTAAGTGATCACTTTCTATAAATATAACGTTCACTATTCTCACCCCATCAATTTCCACATCTATCAATTTTTTTTTGAAAGTTGTATGTCAATATGTGGACTCGCTTCGAATATCACTACACCATCGCCATCTATAGACCAAATTTGATAAAATTAACACTACGCTAAATATAAAGCTTCATATTATATTAATTTAAAACAATGTGATGCGAAATAATTGATAAACTCATTTTTTTTCAATTTCTTGACTTGGACCACTTTTATAATAATGGACACAAATATGTCAAAGTAAATTCACGCCTTACAATAATGTACCAAGTTTCTTTTAAACTGAGACAGCTGAATTTTTATTAATATTAAATAAATAATTTGCCCACACGCCGACCTAGCTGAGTTTCCTGTTAGTCAAACGTAAATATGAATAATTTGAAATATTTGTTTCAAATTTAATGGCTGAAGCGTTGACAGCGAAATCACACAAATAATGGATGTACATTTTTCCTCACTATTTCTGATTTCAAGCTACTTTTAAGGGTAATTCTATTTAACCCTGTACTGATGAAGAACTTTTCGTGTGACTCGTTTACCCTCTAAGTAAATATAATTGAGTGCAAAAAATACATACGTTTCCCTGGTTTTGGTTTTTTCGCGTGTCGTCTGAATATTTTTTATTATTTTTATTTGTACTTTATTACATACATATTATACATTTTAATTTTTTTCCAAACTGCAGAACAGTTTTGCACCAAGGATTGCCATTCACATAGTAATTAACATACTAAATTATAGTTAAAATACGTACAAAAACACATAAAAATTAAAATAATTGTTTAACATAGTAAAAGTAGTTTTAAGGAGAATACATTATAATTGTGAAGAAACAATTTTTCATAATGTAAATCGATTATCTGTGATATTTTATAATTTTTTATTATTTTATTAATTAAAATTGCAACATCACAACAATAATGTATTCTTCTTAAAAATATATAAGTTGTTTTAATGTTTCCAAAATTTAATAAAAATTAATGTTATCAATTAATTCTGGAGTCTCCTATAGGATTGCTCAAAGGTGAATATAAAGAAGATGGCTTTCAAATAATGAAACGACAGATGTATTAATTTGAAAGTGCAACATATAAGTTCGAAAATTTGTCGTCAACTTACTATATTAGTGTAGCATAATCTGAATAAGAAGAAGAGATCCAGGTCGAAATCCGGTAGCAACAACAATATTTATTAAATAAATATTTTTTTTACGTATATATTTCTAATGAATACATTTAATTTGTATTGGCAAAAGTAAAGTAAAATTTTATCAACAACGATTTATTTTTA
Source organism: Eubasilissa splendida (assembly GCA_031772225.1). Taxonomy (NCBI): domain Eukaryota; kingdom Metazoa; phylum Arthropoda; class Insecta; order Trichoptera; family Phryganeidae; genus Eubasilissa; species Eubasilissa splendida. Next base: position 9,451,222 of record CM062867.1, read on the forward strand.
AATGAAACACAAATGAGGAAATAAATCATTATATAAAGATATTCTTTCAATTTATGTTTTAGGGTCGACACTGGGGTTTCATTTCATAATATTTAATAGGTCTTTACTGATTTTATTAAATTAAATAATAAATTGTATTCTATTATTTAGTGGATACATTTATTCCGCATTGGTAACGATAATTAATACACGTAAAAATATTCTGGTATATAACACATTTACCTGTGAACCTTAAATAAAATATTATTTACCTTTTTATTTTGTTTACGTGAGAGAACCCAAAAAAAAATTATATATCCCCTGGAAAAAATATGTTTATCCGATTCGAATAAAAATATTCATTAATACTATTAAGTTGTAATTATTCAGAACATAGATCTGTGATGTTTTAAATACTAATTTAATGTATTAAATATAAATATATACATATAAAATCAATTTTGTCGAAAAATATTGTTTTTGCGCTACCGGGATACTAATAATGGAACGACAGATGTATTCATTTGAAAAAGTGTAACATATAGGTTCGAAAATTTGTCATGAAAAATACTGGCGCTATAACACAATTGGTAGTGTACTTCCCCGGATTGAAAATAGAGATCCACGTTCATATCACGGTAGCGCAAAAACAATATTTTTCGACAAAATTGATTTTATATGTATATATTTATAATTAATATATTAAATTAGTATTTATTTCATTAATACGGTAAAATATATAATATTTAAATCTCTCTAGAGGAGGAGTACAAATAAGACTAGAAAATAAAATAAAAACGATAACATGTTTATGTAATTACGTAGTATAACTAATCATTACACACGCTACAGGCCTTAGAGTTCTAAATCAAAAAATATGAATGTCATAAAGTAAGCATTTTCGAATATGCACGTTCGAATTATTTAGTTATTTAATTATGTAAGATTTAATTCTGCCTTAACTCTGAATCTGGGAAGTGAATAATATATCCAGGTTAACATTAATAAAAACAATTGATTAGCAAATACAGTGATACCTCCCATAACGTACTTAATTCGTTCCAGGAGCTAGTTCGTTCGTTCTATGGTACTGTAACATAAAAAAGATACTCACGTTTTTTATTTTTTAGTCAGACTCAGATTTAAAAGAGTCTACTGAAGCTTGCAGGGTCAAACCCTCTTGTTCCATCCTTTGCTTCTTGGCTGTTGGCTTCTTGAAAAACCTTTCCAAGGTTGTCTGTTTCTCTATATTCTTCAACACCTGCCGGAAATAACGGGCAAGGGTGTCATTGTAGAGATCGTTGATCCTGTTGGCCTTAACTGAGTTTAGATAGTGAGTGTTGGTAAATCACTGAACCTCTCCCCATTTGACCAGGATGTCTTTGATGGCAGCAGTTGAGATTGTTTGATTTGATTTCTCCTCCTCGTTGTCAGATAAAGCTTCCCTTTGAGCTTCATCATGTTGCCTTGGAAGCTCGAGCGACTTCGTGATATACAAATGCGTTCGAGCGACAAGATGAAACACGATGCAGTCCGTTGTGTGAAGTGAGGTTCGTTGTATGAGTCGCGTAATGAACGAACAGAAAGTTCGTTGTGCGCAGCGTTCGTTACGCGAAGCGTTCGTTATGTGAGGCATCACTGTAGTTGTATTCTGTTCTGATGAAAATATTAAAATATATTTCTATGTCGGGATTCGATCATGTACCGCTCGATACTGAGTATATATAGAAGATAACTGGAGGCGTAGCATATTTAGTAAAAGTGCCGAAAAAATTCTGGGTGATAAGAAATATATTTTTTAAATAAAGGTGGAATAAAAATTCTAAGAATTTTTCTACCGCGCAATTTTTAACATTTTACTGGGAAAGCCTTTAAAAACATGTTCCGTGTTAAAATATTTAATGTGGCTTATTTTCAGACCCCATCTACTAGTAAATAGTTAAAGGTTAATATCCTTTCATAACATATGGCATTTCTCAAACCACACCGGCTGCTATTAATCACGGCACTATTAACGAACGCAATATAATTCTGAAAGTGTGTCAGCGCACGCGTTACCTGCTGTTAGGGGTGGTTTTATGGGGGTTGCATTTGATGAGTTAACTATGATGACGCCGCAACGCGCAGTACACATTTCTTATTTATCATGATGATAAAATAATATTATTCATAACTAATTTTTCTGAGTGAAGTAAAACCAATTTATAACGAAAAAGTGAAAAAAAATAATTTTTGTCTCTAATCTGAAAACAACGTGACCCTCCCCCTAGACATCTCACCATTTCTATACCTGGAACAATTATTGCAAACAACAGATACAAATCAATACATTCAAATACGTAATACTGAACATAAATAATGATAGCGTGTTACGTGCTGTAGTCGCTACCACCCAGGACAAGAACCTGGCTGATAAATAATATGAGTTTGACTTAGTCAACTTTCGTAACGAATTTTCGTCTCCAATGGATCCTCTGGCGAGAATTTTAAGTGGAAATAAAAAATTAAAAAATGCTCTTAGCATGCTATGAAATTCCACAATACTTCTATATCAGCGGCAGATGTCATTTTATACGCATCCATAAAAATGCTACCCTTAAATACTATGATAGCAAGTACCTTATGATGAACCATTATTTTATTCATTTAGAATATTCATACGTTCATAGAATCGTTGAGATTATCGTCACTGCCATATAATATAAACCGGAATTAATAGATGTCTCACCAAAAGCAGCAATTCACAAGGATGAAAATTTTAATGTTTGTTTATTGATTAATTTTACAAAGAGTATTAACAGTTTAACGATACTACGTGAATAAATGAGCTGTATTAAAAATGTGGTCAATAAACCTCTAAATATCTTCATTAAACCTCTCATCACAACCATTTACTATAATGTAACTATACCTTAGTCTATAGATACCACAGATTGTATATTGACATTACCACTTACTTTCCGGTGGGTCAAAATAAAACACGTCCGGCGTTCGTGGGTCATTTTAGACCCACCTCAAGTTTTCGGTTTTTAACCGTTTTGTGGGAGATTTTTTATAGATATTTCATTTTAAATATGATTTTATGAAATGGCATGATGTACCACAATGTTTCTGATAAACAAATAAAGTTAAAAATTAAAAAATATTACGAATAATGTACATATTCTCACGCATCAACAGACGCCCTACACAGCCAAAATAAAACATCCACTGAGCTTGTGATCTTCTCGTCGGTTAGCGACTGCACTACCTGCTTCAGTGGTTATAAACATTTAAAATGTGTCATTTATTTTTTATATATTATTAATTTTTACACGTAAACCGGATGAAAATAATTTAAACATCGCGTCCGATAATATTTATTTGTATCTCAAATTATTTGGAAATATTTATTAAGAGATTAGCTAGAAGGAAAACAGCATTAAACGAATATTTGTAGCGTAATTCATATTTATAAACAACCGGGTCAGATGTGACCCACCACCGCAGAGGATATAACATATAAAAATGATGTTTTGCACCATATATTTGAACAAATTATAATGAAAAACACACAAAAATCATAATATTATATATTATATATGAAATAGTAACACACTGGAAGATAAAAATACTTAGTAACAATTGAAATAGCACAAACATGGTTTCAAGAAAAAGAAAATATTATACATTCGTAGAAAGAAATTACTTTGCGGTGTAACATATTAGATTAAATAAAACACAAACACTTTGTATGAAACCACGAAATTTAGAAAATATCATTTAGAAGTACAATACACCAAGAAAAAAAAATATATATCAGCATGATTTTTTTATAATCAAAATTAAAAATAAAAATAAATATAAAATATGAAGGAAAGCAATTTATCCGTCACCATTGAGTTGAGACACAAAAAATTGTAATAATGTAGTCCTATAAAGAGTAAAATTCATTCATGCATTCCCCAAAGAATGCAATCTGGGGACTGCGGAGTTACGTGTTCTGACATAACCCCTGTAATAGAACAATGAATTGTGTCTCAATGATCTCAATGCTGCGTGAAATTTAAGCAGACCAACAATCTGGGGGCAGTCAATCATACCATTGATGATCCTGTATTGAAATATAAGGTCTGTCATCGTACGTCTCACTGATAATTTTAACAATATCAGACGGCTAAGAAGATAATCATAATTGATATCCTCAGAGCGTATATTTAATTTAAAATTAATGAATCTTAAAAACTTTCTTTGGATTCTTTCAACCGCCGTCGAGTGAACAGTGTAGTATATAAATTGGATTAAAGAACGCGATATTGCTGTGCTGGGCATCTAGTCTGATTTGGTACTTGCATGAAGTATTATCATACTTTAATTAGTAACTCATTCTCCTGGCGAGAGAAATTTCAGAATTCTAGCCCCAGGAGTATCTATATTTTTTTGCTGCATATTTTTTTTATGTGAGTATTTTCTAGTTTGTTTTTAATCTGGATTCACAATAAGAGAAGTGGAATGTGGAAATACATATGTATGTAAAACTCTCACTAGAACTAATAATCAAAACTAGCTTTTGCACATTTTTTGAAAGACACATCAACTATTGACCAATTTCAACCTTTCAATAATAACTTTTTTATTCTGTAAAGAATACAAGAAAATTAACAACTGGAGACAGTTATTTCCGATGAAGCACTTTGGTACTCGGAACATTTCTGACAGTAATGATAATTATATCTGACAGATACTATCTGACACAAAGGGAATTCGTGAAGAATCTAATCAATGCTACCACATGTCTGGAACATCTATTGAAAAGGTGATCGTTACCATGCTGGACAGCCAAAATAACAGGATTACTAAAAGAGTCCAGGAAAGAATTGAAGAAAAATAAGGTGTAAATCGAATAGAAAGGCTTATTAATTCTATACCTGAAAGACACCATTACGAATGAAGTGTTAAACTAAAATTACGTAATTGAATATTTAAGTGTTTTAGAGGCAAAACCAAGCAGGGGTAGTTGGTGATCGATTTTCAGTGCCTGATTGATTGGTTACTCTTCTTAGATGTGGTATACAAGATTTAATTATTTTTTTTGTCAAAACTATTAGTTCACTTTTGACAGCCCTAGTTTGTTATTTCACACAAATTTACAAGCTCTTATAATAACCACAAGACGGCATACAGTAGTATTTCACTATCCTTTGTCAAGGATGGGTAAATTAACTAATCTATTTATTTTATCACTTAATAGATAATAATAGATTTATAATACGTAAAACGCTGATACAACCGATCGCTCAGGATGGGTACGAAGAAAAAGAAAATCCAAAATAAAGTCTTGCGCAAAATTTACGACCCAATGTATGATAACTAAACAAGAGAATGAAAAAGGTTAAATAACCACGTTAAAATCAGAAATTTCGACTAATTTTAAAATTATTTATAAAGGGTGTTTTTTTAGAGGTTTGTTTTTCGAATAAGCAACATTTTTTCCAGTGATAATTAATTTAACAGCTGACAGCTGATTTGTGCTCAGTTTCATTTGTCATTTCACCATTAATATACATACGCTAAAACAATGCTTGAAAGTTGTGTAAAATCGTGGTTCAGTTCGCGAAACTTACCGTGCGCTACGTCCATTTTACGGTCGATATAATCGTCCATCCGAGAAAGTAATTTGCACCACACATACTCTAATTGATAATACGTATCTGCAGAGATGTCAGTGCTCACCGAAGAAGCTGTTGTTTCTTCAAAAATGATGCCAGCAAGAATGTTACAGTCAATGATCCATGATTACTGACTGTTTCGTTCCCCAATTGAATGGCATTAATGTGAAAGAGCTGTGGTTACAACAAGACGGCGTAACATGCTACACAGCGCGCGCCATAATCAATTTATTAAAGGAAACATTCGATGAGCGCATAATTTCGCGTAATGAACCTGGTGAATCGGTGATAGTGTGATTTAACACCATTGAATTATTTTCTGTAGGGATATATTATGACGTCGTTAGTCTACGCCGATAAACCAGAAACGATAGACGTCACGTTATTGCAGCTGCTCCAAAAGGTGGTCTAAAATTAATCTTCCAGATTGCGCTTTATTCGAGCCAGCTACGGCGCTCATATGCGCGAAGTCATATTTAAACTAACGTCATAAATCGTCTTTCCAATAAAACTATGACCATTACTGCGATTTTTATGTGTTTTATTTCATTTTAAAGTTCCATATTTCTAAAAAAAAACACCCTTTAAAAAATATAGACTATATATTACAGACCACCAGGTTTAAAAATATACTTCACCAATTACGGAATCGCTCCAGCGTAAGTCAACGTGCAGTTGAACGTATCAATCAGCTTGGAGTGGCAGTCTATAATTAGAAGCTAAACCATCCACGTAAAATGATGTTGTAATCTGAGTTGTCCGCAGTGCGACCTGAAAATTTATATTGGTTAGAAAATATTAACGTGTTATTGATAATTTAAAAAAATATTAATATGTATTGAATATTTTTGATTCTAATTTATATTATCTCAGTTTACATAATTATTTTAGAACATTTAAAACGCTTAAAAACAAAATAATCTGCAATCGTCTAAAAACAATCTTACTCACTATACTAAGATTAGCTTTACATTATTCTTTCCTTATTTCTCCATTATTTACTTTATTATAAATGAATCTGTCACATATACGCCTATGTGATCTCATTTTCACTGCATTCAGTCTACTTTTGTTTCTTTTCTGCCAGCTCCAGGTCTAACTTCCATGCATAGATTCCATTGTGCACCGCTAGTCTTGCCTCGGTTGACAAATTCCCGTTAGATATAATTCCATTCAAAGCGCCGTTCACTTTATTTTCTGCAGTCACCCTTCTTTCGATATCATTTTCAGCCTTTCCGTTTCTATCAAACATACTTCCCAAATACGCAAACTCATCTACCTGTTCCAAGTATTCATTACCTACATGTATTTAGCACGTTGTCTTGCTTTCCTCCTTCTCGAATACTATATCAACTTGTTGACGTTTATAATAAGGTGGATTAACTATATAGTACATTCTATCAGTTTTATGTTGTATAACATTTTAGTTAGAAATAAATTGTAACTTAAATATTATTGAATTCTCACAATAATTTGTAATGCAATATTCCTTATTCTATAATATTGTTGTACTGCTTTCTATGCTTGTTTAATGGCACAAATCACTCTTGAAGGGTGGATTGCCTATTTGAAAGAAGAAGAAGAAGAAGAATTCTCACTACGGTACGAATACTATTGATACTATATATATATATTAGATCACCGTTTTAGATATGGGTTGAACGGTACTTTGGGGAATTATACAAACAGCTGATATATTTTAATTTTCAAACATTCGAAAAAATATTAATGATCTAATATGCCTTCATAAAATTTTCCTTAATTACATTGACTAATTAATTATTCTTAATTGTACCGATTTGTTCATAAATGAATTCACTTACTTTCCATCAACCAGTCTATAAAACAAACATTAAATAAAATATTTTAGAATCCTCTGTCTAAAATGTGTCGTAACATTAGATATTGTTATGTTCTCACCCCACTTCAGTAACATAAATATTTGTAATTCATTTTTACCATATTACATATATGTCAACTCTTAAATATTTTACCGAAACTTGACACGATGTAGTGATTATTTATTTAAAAGTATTTTTATTAAAATAGTTAAAGGGAAAAAAAAATCATTTGCGAGATCTGTGAAAAATTATTTATTTATCGTTGTGTGATTTTATTTTTAATTGCATTTTAATTTTGTTACGTGTGATTTATTTGTTAAATAAATTAAATTCACCGCGTGTTTAAAAATATTAGGCATAACATTTTTCAAGTTTGAATAATGACTTAAAGCCTGGTTCATCAATTGTTAATGAATATTATTTAATGACCGACAAAAATTGAAGAAATTAAAAAGTAATATTCGCATATTATATTAAATCGAAAATTTAACCGATATTTGTATCAAGGCGGAGTTTTTTTTTTGATATTTTAAGTGACGTATATATTAAAAAATATTTTTGTAGAAAATAAAAGGTTCAACACGTGAAGTTTTGTGGTTGAAAGATTAATCTTATGACGATATTTTGTAGGATATTAGATTATATGGAAATAATTAAGAATTTCGGAAGATATATTTTATGTTTATTTTATAATTTAATAAATTCATAAGCTCTTATAAAATAGTTTCATAAAGCCATCTGAGTCGGGCGTTCGTGTCTAATCTAGGTAAGTACTTTCCTTGTGTTCAATCATAATTTAATTACATTAAGAAAGTAGGTATCTACAGAATATTTCGTGTAAATTTTAAATTTTTAAATATTTTTTTCTCATCAATAATTCAGTTATAAAAATAAAGAGCTAAGATTTATTAGATCTAAACTAGATTTATTTATAATAAAAAAATGTGATATGGAGTACTTGATCAAAATTCTTTATTTTATTTATAACTGTGTATATAAGCTCTTGGGCTTTGAAAATTGGACTAACTCGGCATTTTGAACCCTCGACCACGCGGACCGAGCAAGTGTCTTACCGCTAGGCTCAATTCTACTATCATCCTACTGTACGATTTCAACAATATTCTTTAATATCATCTTACTGCAATCAACTATGAACATCGTTGACGGACGCTATTGATATCCAAATAAGCTGAGAGAGCTCAGTAGGTAGATTAGCGTATTTTTTTCCTACGAATTCTGGCTTAAAACAAGAAAATGTTTCATGAGAAAAAATCGATTCCCTGAATCGTTCATGTGAAATAGTTTGCTCTGCTGTAAATCAATTTGCGTTCGTATTTATGATTCTTTTTTATATAATATTATATAAAGGTATGTTATGAAGAGAGTGAATTTATCTAAAGTACATGTAAAGAATATTCACCTCCACATGTTGGACCATCATTTGTGTTCATTTTAATATTCAACTTGGTTTACATTGAAGAATAAAATGATTAATATAATAATGCAATGTAAACACAAGATAACGAATTAAGAACGAAGTGGAGCTCTGCGAATGAAAACTGTCGTTTCGATATATTCGTAGTACGGTAGAGAAGTAACGCAAAAAGCGGAGCGCCCGGCAACACACCCTCCCAACAATTGTACTAGTAGTTAGTCTTAGCATTCACACATTCCATATTGTTCCATACAAATCACAATAATTCTACTAAATTGGATATTTATAGAACTCCATCCACAAAAAATCCGAGGAGTGGATACCACGAGACAGTGGATATTATATACAGGTTGTAACAAACCTAGTTCACAATACTTTATGGATGGATACCTGACTTAATTACGAGTGGAAAATGTTCAAGGAATACGTGCCTAATCCCAACCATATCAGAGATATAAGCAGTTAAAAAAAAAACTAATTATGCCACTACTTCGATTAATTGAAATATTTTATTGATTCCAAATTATATATTGAACATAAAAAATTAAAGATCATGAAATTTCAAGCGGCTAGACTATTTTTTGTTAGATGATTTAGGAAGCAAAGATATAAATTGAACGATTTCGCAAATATTTATTTCGAAGTACATAGACTTCAAACTTAACACGATTTTTTAAAAATTTCAAACAATACTATTTTCTTAAGGAGAACATATTCTTATAGTGAAGTTGTAATTATTCAGAACAGACGGTCTGTGATATTTTAAATACTAATTAAATCTATTAATTAGAAAGATATACATATAAAATCAATTCTATTGAAAAATATTGTTGCGCTACCGAAATTCGAATCTAGATCTCTTTTCCAATCCGTTGAAGATGCATCACCAACCAACTATGCTATAGCGACAGTATTTTTGACGACAAATTTTCGAACCCCAATGTTACATTTTTCAAATTAATACATCTATCGTTCCATTATTTGAAAGCCATCTACTTTGTTTTTACGGAATCTCAAATAACTTTGAGTAAACCGATAGCAGCCGTCAGAATTAACAATTCATTTTTATTAAATATTGTCGTCAAAAGCACTATCGCTGTAGTATTGTTGGTAAATGCAGCTTCCCCGGATTTAAAAAGAGATCCGAGTTTGAATTCCGGTAGGGCAACAACAATATCTTTCGAAAGAATTGATTTTATATGTATATCTTTCTAATTAATACATTTAATTAGTATTTGATAATATTTTCCGTAACAGTGCAGAATTTATATACATTCCTTAAACATTTTCGACTCATAATATAGTCAGGTATCCACCAATAAATAATTGTGGATTAGGTATCACTCTATATACCTATAATGTTTCGCTAAAATGTATAAAGAAAACCATAATTTTAATAATTATATCTTCCTGGTCATTAAAAACCACACAAGTACATACTTTATACGCTGAATATTTTAATTGCGAGAGATAAATAAAATTTTGTTAATATTTACAGAAATATTCAGAGGTAATGACGTCATATTCTTGAAGCACACTTTTGAAAAGAAGTTTAAAAAATATACTTGTATTTCATTGCGTTTATGATACTTGAATATTTTTGCAAGTCCTCGTTAGTAAATATTATCATATTTTTTTCTGAAGCCTGGTGTCCTTTTACAGATATACCTGGATACCGCTTTTCAGGGACTCTCTTTTTTTGCAATTTCCATTTTACAATATTATGCTTGAACAACTATGTATTGTAATATATAAAAAAAATACTAGTATATTCATATATAGAGCAGGATGAAGGTTAAATTTCTGAAATCAACGAACAAGTGCAATGGAAATTTTTAATGAAATGCCAGATAATATAAAAAAGGAGGAGAATTACAATGATTTAAAAGTAAACTAAATAAATATGTGTAAAAGAAGCATATATATGCAATATTGCCACGCTAACAATAACTCACCCCGAGCAATAAATCATGGACACAACAAATGACAAACAACAAACATCTACATGCCAGTTTTAAGAGTAACAATGACATTTAACAAAGATTCTACATGTTCTAGCTCCGAAACTGTACAACACACTCACCACCAACTGGAAATCGTTCACTCACAAAAAAATTATGCAAATATGGACCCAATATATTATCCAATTGGCTAGAGATCAATCAGAAGCATCGCTATCCAATTTTCCAACTTAATCACAATACAGTACACTAATAACACTAATAGTTCTACAATACTCTACATTTTTTTCTCTATTTTTATTTTTATTCTTTTCGAATCTTTATCATTCTTGAATTAAATAACACCACAACAGCACGAAACAAACCGGCTACTTTAACACAGACGGCAGTCTAGCAAAGTAGCCAGGACAATGCTGCATATATCAAAGGTGGAGTCTACTCCATGCCACACAATAAACTACGAGTATTTAATTGCAATATAATTGTATCTTATGTTTATCATGTTATATTATAATATATTCAACTCTGTTACAACGAAAACATGTATGTTAATAAAGTCTAATAAATAAATAAATACAACTTCTCTTCTGGGCTAGATCGCACTTTTTGTGTGTGATTTCCTTGGGTAAACCTATGCCGACGTTTCGGCACGGTAACACGTGCCATTATCAAGGTGTTGCCTCAAAAAATTACGTTACAACTGTATTTTTTCGCAGAAGATATAAATCTCCCACAGTTGAGTTGATTAATACAGTGTTACTGTACCGGACGACTAAAGCAACAAAAAACCCAAGGTATCATACTTTTCATTTATTACACTTTGACTATCATCCTTTCATACTTAAATCATCAAATAAATATTAACAAGTGTTTTATACATACATGAATTGGATTGGTAAAGAATATAACAACAATCTAATAAAAACATCTCTAAACATTTTACTACAATTTAAAAAAGAAAAATGATATAGGCGGTGACATAATACTCACAGATAATAAAGAACTGTTCAATATAATTTTTCTGATTCTTGTCCATATTCGGGATATTTTAACATCGTTCGTTTTGCACGTTTACAGGCTGACTATAATTATTTAGATTACAGCTTGTCATGAAGGAGGCTCTTCTTTGAACCTTCGAACGAAATTACATTTCCTGCCGTCGAAAGCGATTTGTCACTCTCTGATTACGGCGTCAATCATGCAAAGATGATAAAATACGTGCCAAGGTCAGACCGGAAATATTAAAAGTTAAAAATGAAAGGTCACCTTACACCCTTTCAGAATGACAAATTAATGTTATATGGCTCGGTGAGAGATAATCAGTCAGGTCGGTGATATGTTATCGATCGATTGAGTAATCGCTGTCGCTATGACAATATGCGGACGACGATTGAAATTCACCGCGCGATATCTGTACCCAGGGTCCAGACTTCAGGCAATAAGGGCGGATCGAAGCAATAAGCTCAAGGCTCCTATCTCGGTCCTACTCATTTGCCTCATTTTTAATACGACTAGGAACCAGTTCGATATCGCCCCGCATATACGACAGGGTGATACTGCACAGCTGCGAAAACAAAATTTGCCCTCATTGTTTCCGGCTGATTCACTTATTAGTAAAATAGAATATATTAGGAGAACACATTCTTAATGTGAAGTTGTAATTGTTCAGAACATAGGTATGTGATATTTTAAATATGAATTAAATATATTAATATGAAAGATATACATATAAAATCAATTTTATCGAAAAACCGGGATTCGAACCTGGATCTCTTTCCTAACCGGGGAAGGTGCATTATCCAACTATACTACAGCGACAATATTTTTAGCGACAATTTTCGAACCTATATGTTACATTTTTGATATTAATACATTTAATCGTTCCATTATTTTGAAAGAGCCATCTACCTTATTTTTATCAATGTGTCCAAAATTTAATAAAAATGAATTGATTATTCTGGCATCTGCCATCAGTTTATTCAAAGGTATTTGAGATTCTATAAAAATAAGGTAGATGGCTCTTTCAAAATAATGGAACGATTAAATTTATTAATATCAAAAAGGTAACATATAGGTTCGAAAATTGTCGCTAAAAATATTGTCGCTGTAACATAGTTGGATAATACACCTTCCCCGATTAGGAAAGAGATCCAGGTTCGAATCCCGGTGGCGCAACAACAATGTTTTTCGATAAAATTAATTTTATATGTATATCTTTCTAATTAATATATTTAATTCATATTTGAAATAGAATATACATAATACATTACATCAAAAATGTATTATAAAACAAGAGAAAAAAAAACGAGACAAACAAGGCGTAACAAGGCCGTGGAGCAGAGGGGAAGTGAAAAAACACTCATGTCCAAAAACCGAGACGGCACAAAAGAACAAACATGTAGGAGAATCACCTTCCATGTACCACTGGCGGCATGATTTCCAGACTTCAGCGCAGAAAAGCTGTGCGAGTCACATCCGATCACTCGCCAACGACACTCCTTCCACTTCGCTACGAGTCTTATCCACGAGCCATTGGTTGCAGACTTTACAAGGTCATTAAATGGGCAGAACGCGCAAATCGCTTGAAATATGGAAATCAATTTAATAAAGGTGTTTTTTTAGAGGTTTGTTTTTCTAATTAGCCAATTTGACAGCCGACAGCTGATTTGTGCTCAGTTTTATTTGCCATTTCACCATGAATAGACTTAAAAAATTTATTTCGAAAATCGTGGTTCAGTTCGTGAAACTTACCGTGCGCTACGTCCATTTTACGATCGACAAAATCGTCCATCCGAGCAAGTAATTCGAATAACCATGGATCGCTTTCGCACCGCGCATACTTTAATTGATAATATGCATCTGCGGAGATGTCGTACAGTGCGCACCGCCGAAGAAGCTGTCGTTTCTTCAAAAATGATGCCGGTCAGAACCTAACAGTCAATGGAGAGCGCTGCTATAGATCTATGATTACTTCCTCAATTGAATAGCATTAATGCGTAAGAGCTGTGGTTTAAACAATACGGCGCAACATGCCGCACGGCGCGCGCTACAATTTATTTATTGAAGGAAACATTTGATGAGCGCATAATTGACCTCCAAGATCGTATAATTTAACACCTTGCTTATTTTTCCTATACAAATATGTGAAGTCTACGCCGATAAACCAAATACGATAGAAGACTTGGAAGCTCACATTCTTCGCGTTATTGCCCCAGCTGCTCCAAAAATTAGACGAAAATGGACTTCCAGATTGTGCTTTATATGAGCCAGCCGCGGCGCCCATATGCACGAAATAATATTTTAACACTAACGTCATAAAATTATCTATCCAATAAAGCTAATACCATGGCCATTACCATAATCTTTATGTATTTTATTTCATTTTAAAGTTCTGTACCTCTAAAAAAATACCCTTTACTGGAATCCTAAATGCGACGGCGACCTCTTGTCGATTAGTAATCGATATGAAGTGACAATGTAAGAAGGACAATCTGGAGGCACTTCGCGTTCCTGTATCCAAGTGGAGTATTTTTTGATTTTTGAGATATAACCAGTACAATAATGATAACTAATATAAAACATGATTTATAAAAATAATACAAAGGAAGTTTCTTCGGAATTAACTATGAAAAGTGTCATACAAACTAATAAATAGTACATAAAAATAAACTAAAGAATAGTAGATATATGTTGTTTCAAGATAGAGATACCTAATGTCTAATGTAATGCGATAGATAAAAAATAAATTAGATGTATTGTTAATGTTTGTAGCGTTAACATTGTGGTTAGATATGATTTAAAATTATATATATATATATATATATCTAACAACCCGCTATTTAATATATCCCTCCTATCAATTACCTCCGCACTCTTACCATGACTCCGCCTACACCCCGTAATGGATTCGTTTAAATTGTATAGATTAGTTATGTTGTACGCTAGTGCTGACGAAGTTACGTTAGTATCGAAAAATATCACAGTGGTTTAGATAAAATTAAATATAGATATTTATAGTTTCGTTCATTTAATAAAAGGTACGTAGATTTATTATAATTTTACAAATGCCATACAATAGATATTTTACTGAAAAGCTCTGTAACCTGATAAAAAAAACTAATAATGTTTATCCGTAAAGCTATTATCTCACTCAACAGCCCAAATGGATTTAAATTAGTTAAACCAATGTTGCGGACAAGCCGCTCAATTTTGATGGGAAAAATAACGCTTTGAGCAAAAGGTACAAACCTGCTTAAAAATAATACTCAACAGTTTTATCTTTACACTTGAAACACTTTGACTCGGATCACTTATTTTTATTTTGAGAACGTTTATACGAAGAATTTAAAATAGTGTTTGTAAAGCGGGGAGAGAATATTAATTATTTACGAGCGTTTAAAACCGTACGAAAAATGTACAAAAAAATATAGAAAATAATTTATATATTTAACTATATGCCTACATATATGGGGCATAATATATGTACTATATTTTGCTAATCGATGTTGTCAGTCAAGACATAAACCATATAATTTAAAAGCAGGCTTTTAAATAATAACCGCCAGGGCGGTGACACAAACTGTCACGTGTTACCTGTACGTTAAATCATTTTAAAAATATGTTTGATTTGGTATTTAAATACGTTAAGTTGTATTATAGTATTTATTTATTTTAGTAATTATAATTTATATTTTCAACATGAATAGGTTTTACGAAAAAGTCCGTCATGCGACCTCTAGAAAAATGTGTTTTTTTACAAGTTTACATAATTACCTAGATATAAAATATATATATAAAATATAAAAAAGTGAATAAAAAGAGAGAAGAAAAAAATAATAAATATATATAAATAATAATAATAAAATAATAATAGTAATACCAATAATGTAAGCAGATATAAGGTGGATGGAAATATACAAGATCAAAACGCACAAAAGTAGTTATACCAATTACTTCATTATATAAAAGAGTTGACTCTCTGTATCTGCTCTTCCTAATTGCAACAACTAATTTAAAATATCCCTTTTAAAGGTCCTAATATCAGTTAAATTTCTAATTTTATTTTCAATTTGATTATATATTCTGGGAGTTTGAAAGGTAAATAATCTTTGACCAAAACTAGTTTTCATTCTTGGAACTATTTGAAGCTTGTTTGCTCTTGTGGGATAATATCTTTCAGTCCTCACAGATGGAGCGCTTATTTTCCTATGGAAGCTTGTTAATATATTCTGCACATATAATTGTCTTATATCCAAAACCTGAAATTCCCTAAAAAGTGGCTCTGAAGGGTACGAAAAGTCACGGCGGTGTATTACTCTGAGTATAGCCTTCTGGGCAATGTTTACTTGATGTATATGTACACCAGATGCACTCCCCCAACTATCAATACCATTGCTCAAGATTGATTGGCACAATGCATAGTACACAGTTTTCATCGTCTTATACTAGCTTGGAAAACTTTACTACTGCAGGTTAGTTTTCGCTATCCCATCAACGCCAACCTAGATATATAGCGCCTAATTCCAAAACCCGCTAAAACGGATTTCGGATAATTTTAGTTAAATACGCAGTTTTGTAGATTTTTTTATCGGCTGCATGCAGAACACATTTTTTATCTTAAAAGTATAAAAGTCACTTAAATCCATTGATATTGCACGTTCAAACTAGGGATTAGTTCCACAAAACCACAAACTAGACAGAGTATAAGTTGCTATTCCCCCTAAAATAAAATAAGCCAATCACAATGCTTGTTGATGTTAAAATCCAGTATGGCTGCCAGAACGATATATGCAGAAAAATAAAATTTACTTAACATAATTGTCTCATTAAAAAATACTAATGTAAAAACAAATATTTTATTAAACATTTAAAATATACGTTTTCTATCCATAACTCAAAAACACGGAGTCGTTTTAAGGGATTTTGGAATTAAGAGCTACATATATTCTTCATGACACTGGTTTTTAAAAGCGAAATTGAATTAAAAGTGGTTAATAGGAAGGCTCTCACGTGTCATGTTGACTTCGTTGATCATGAAGCCCACGCACTTCTGTACTTATGCGATAGTATTAATACTCTACTCAATTGAGACCCTCCTTCAAAAACACTGTATATCGTTTTATACAAATGTTGATAAATATATAGTGCGTCAGCCATCTTGAAAAATATACAGTGTTGCTGCAAAGAACGATCACTTAAAATTGTGTTTAATTGTAATATTATTTATTTTATCTTGTTGTTTAATGCACCATTGGATTTTCAAGAAGATATACAACGTTGTGGCATTCATAAATCAGATTTGTCTAAAAACCGATATACAGTATTGTTGGAGGCATGTTCTTAAATTTCAATTTGTAATGTAACATACAGGGTGTGATAGACCTAGTCTACAATATTTTAAGGGTGAATACCTGTCTAAATTACGAGTGGAAAAATGTTCAAAGAATATGTGCTTAATATCAACCATAACTGAGATATAAGTATTTCAAATTTTTTTAAATATTTTATTCATTGCAATTTATACATTGAAAACAAAATATTAAAAGTCATCGAATTTCGAGCTATCAGACTATTTTTTGTTAGATGATTTAGGGCCTGAAGCAAAGATATAGATTACTAACTTACTTACCATCACGCCGTTTCCCTGCGGGGGTAGACAGAGGGGATAGAGCGTCACACTCCTCTATCCTGACACACAATTCTCGCCTCATCCACATTCATACATCTTCTCATACAAGCTCGCCGATTATTGAGGCTTCTAACAGAACCATCCTCCATTATCTGGTTTACCTGGCCGTGCCAAGTTTTTCGCGGACGTCCTCTATTTCTGGTGCCATCAACACTTGCGTCATATATCTTTCTTACCATTCTTTCCTCATTCATCCGTTCCATATGACCAAACCACCTAAGTGATCCTTTCTTAATCTTACTACTAACATCAACTTTACATTCTTTTTTTTTCTTCATTCTTTACTATGTCATAAATAGATTTGCCATATATACACCTAAGTGATCTCATTTCCACTGCAGTCAGTCTACTTTCGTTCGTATTCTGCCAGCTCCAGGCCTCACTTCCATACATCAGTGTCGGTACCAAGATTCTATTTCTGGTGTCATCAACACTTGCGTCATATATCTTTCTTACCATTCTCTCCTCATCCATCCGTTCCACATGACCAAGCCATAGATATAGATTAATAATGGATAAGTTTCGCAAATATTTATTTTGAAATACGTAGACTTAGAGCTTAACATGATTTTGTAAACATTTCAAACAATAATATTTTAAAATATAAATTAAATGTATTAATTAGAAAAATATAGACATAAAATTATTTTTATCGAAAAATTTTGTTGTTGCTACCGGGATTCGAACCTGGATCTCTATCAATTCGTTGAACGTGTAGCAACAACAACAACCATATTTTTCAATAAAATTGATTATATATGTATATCGTTCTAATTAATACATTTAATTTATATTTAAAATATCACAGGCCAATTTTCTGAATAATTATAACTTCACAATAAGAATGTGTTCTCCCTAATAATAATATTTTTCGTAACAGTGCAGAATTTGCACATATATCTTGAACATTTTCGATTCGCTAATTAGTCAAATTATCCACCCATAAAATAGTGTGGACTAGGTCTGTTGCACCCTAAAATGTTATTCTCATAATTATCACTATCAAATGGGGTCATTAACGACCTTCGTTGATTATATAAATATAAAATATAATTAATAAATTAAAAATTAAATTCGCATCAATCTTCATTACGTAACATGTGTAGGTAGGTACACGTATAGTCGTGGAGTTTGTGAACTTTGCCGTGTGCCAACTTTACGTGACATTTGAAAGAAACGTCACATATAAATATAATACACACTAATGTGTTCAAAAAGATTTTGACATTTGAGAATGTTTGCCAATTTAATTCTGCGAAACTGTAAAATATATATGTTTAATATTATATTTGTCTTGACGCTGATAAACTTTCACAGCCCTCACGAGAGGCTGACAGTCGTTGGACGCGTAAAGAAAAAAAAAATGAGCGGTGATTATTCGAAACGTCACGTTTTGACATAAGGCTTCCGGCCGGCGTGCAAGTGACAGCAGTCGGAATGCTGAAATCGTCTTCCAGGAGGATATTAATGAATCAGACAGTCGACACAAGAAAATGAAGAGGGTCCTCGGACACCTGCGATCTGATCCCAGTTGAGCATAAACTGGCAGGCATCATCTTTAACAAGGGTCGATGAGGCTTTTGAATGAGATAAAAACCATTAGTTTGACAGGAAAGCACTCAGCGCTGTGCGATAACGTCTCCTCATTTTCAAACATTTCACGAAATTCACATATTCGACTAAAATGTGTCCTCTCGCGTCTCGATAAGTATTATTAATACACCGAGCTGAAGCGCACGGAATTATTAATACCGTTCACAATAATTATACAACAAACTACTGATAATGTGAATAAAAAATGCAACAAATAAAACAATTTTTAAGAAACTTATTATATAAAACAACGATGGACACTGCGTATAATAAATAAAAAAAAATCATTTAATTTTCTTACAAATATAAATAAATTAGTAAGGAGGTGTAATGTAGGTGGCTTTCAAATAATGGAACGATAGATGTAATAATTTTAAAAAGTGTAACATATATGATCGAAAAATTGTCGTCAAAAATACTGTCGCTGTAGCATAGTTGGTAATGCATATTCTCCGTATTGGAAAAAAGATTAAGGTTCGAATTCCGGTAGCGCAACAACAATATTTTTCGATAAAATTGATTTTATATGTATATCTTTATAATTAGTATTTAAAATATAAATAAATACTTGAATAACTTTTAAATACTACTCCACCTCGACATATTTGAAAAAAAATTGTGGATTCAGTACCTAGATGGAAACTACAAAAATATTTTAAATAATAAATATTACATGTATACCTAGTGTCTACCTACACAAAGTACAAAGTATAACAGACGTTTTCTAATAAATGAAATGATCTAATGTCAAAGATATATTTTTGAATAAATTGTAATTCCTTCCTTCCTTCCCAGTGAACTGTACGTTCAAAATACTAACTCAATTGTTAACATGTAGATACTAAATTCACATATAGGGTATATATCTACCTGCCGAGACGTGAATGACTTATTTTAATTTTCAAACATGCGAGTATTGTGGTCTTTTCGTCAAAACCGAAGTTTGTCGTTTACGGGTATTGAATAAAATATATAGTCACCATGGTAACGAGTATGATTTATTTACTTGGTCACTTTTTGTGGCAAGGTTCATCACGAACGTTATCGAGTTTTTAATATTAAATTTCTATTATCTTAATTAATCTTTTTAGCACTGCGAATATTGTAATAAAAATACCTTATTTTGAAACATTAAGTTATATTTTAATGTGTAACATTAATAAAATAGGCATTGTTATTTTCAGAATTTGAATACATCAAATTATTAATATTATCTTTTTTATATAGTTTTATACAAAAAAAAAAAAAATTTTTAATACCTAGGTTTAGTTTCATTACATTGATTTAGGAGCCGGTACGTTTTTAAAACACACGTGATTAAACACTAAATTAATTATATAAATTTTTTCGGAACATCATATGAAATACAATTTTAAACAGAAATTAATGCAATTAAAAAAAAAATTGAAAATTTAACATAGTGTCACGTGACGGAATTGTCAACAATTTTTTTTTTTACGTTACTACGCAAATAAATACTAATATATTCAGGTGGAAGTACTAAATTTAAAATTTAAATAATTATTATAATGATCTAGCTCCTAAAATTTTCTTTTAAATTGATGATAAGATTTAGATACCAAATTGATATTCCAAAACTAGAATATACCGCAACCCAAAATCACGACATCAAATTTTTTAACAATCTTCCCTTCACAATTAAAACAATTACAGATTACTATCAATTTGTATCTGAAGTAAAAAAATATATACTCAGACTAACTGAAACATAAATTGTCTATAATCTATCAGATTTACTTAAAGGTATTTTGAGATTCTGTAAAAATAAGGTAGATGGCTCTGTCAAATGATGGAACGATTAAATGTATTAATTTCAAAAAGGTAACATATAGGGTCGAAAAATTGTCTCTAAAAGTAATGCAGCTGTAGCTTAGTTAGATAAAGCACCTCCCCCGGTTAGGGAAGAGATCCAGGTTCGAATCCCGGTAGCGCAACAACAATATTTTTCGATAAAATTGATTTTATATGTATATCTTTATAATTAATATATTTAATTCATATTTATAAATTATCTCGTATATACTCATTCTCTATACACGAGTCTTACTCTCATAGAGAAGAAATAAATTTTAAATGAAATATATATATATCCTATTGATAATTCTTAAATATATTATATTTTCTAATGTTGAAATAAATGAAAAATTATTTTAAAATCCGACTATAAAAAATTTGTTGAAAATATTGAAAAAAATACATTATTGTGTATTTGATTATATTGTTCATTACGATATTTTAATTTGATTAGTCATGTTCCATGAATTCTCGGTTGAACGGTGCACTATGACGTTTTGCATTTGCAGCGTACATGCATTAAGATCATGATAAGGCACTCCAGTACAGCGCAGTCACCTAATCATTAGTCCAACACGCACGCGAGTTGCTGGTGCACGTGGCGTGCACGTTGCCCGCGAACAGGGCAGGCACGTACGTAAGAGTAACTGGGTGGTAGCAAAAGGCGGCTATTTTTTTTTGCAAATATCTATGTAAATTATGTTCGATCTTTATAACTTATTGTTCGCGCGTAGATATAATGGCTCCTTTCCATTACCTACCTGTTTCTCCCACCAATACCCAGAGTACGACCTTTTCTGCGGTTTTTATTGTCTACGGTCTTAGATCAGTTAAGTTAAGTTGATGTTTGACAGTAATGCGTTGGTGTGGGAACGAATTGTTGGCTTATGAAGTATTATCTTGCTGAGTGCGGCTGATAGTGCATTGTTACTGTATTAACGGTTTCTCGCTACTGTGCGTACCGATTGCTGCCATCGTGTGCTTGTTGTGTCATACTTCGCGCGGAACAACGCAGTATGTGTTTTGAAGTCATAAGAGATGTGGCGTCGGTGAAAAAAATCTAGATATAAGGTATCTAGATTTTAATTTTAATTTTTTTCTCCATGTAATGATCATGGATAGCCTCAATATTATGGTAAGAAAGCAGGTTCTGCGGCACGTACTCACGTCTGACCGGTGGAAGATAGACCGCCACTCACAATATATACATACATGTATAATATCATATAGAAAAGACACCAGTTCCGTACAATAGTACTTAACTTTAATCTTAGATTAAACATATATATTTTCTAATAATCATTTCTTAGTATTAACGCATATTTCACATTAATCTTTAATATATGAGTATATATATAAAATACTAAGAAATGTTTCACAAGTTTTAGCATCAACCCTGGTCACACTAGTACTGCAGTCGCAGTGTGTGCTCCCACGGTAGGTCAGAAGGTAATTATTATACATATTTATGAAACAACACATAAATATGAGGTAAACTAGTTAAAATACGTGACAACTTGTGCATAAACACTAAAAACTATTACAAACTAAACTAAATCTTTTGGTCAAATACTTTATTAAATTTCCTCATATATTTATCTTCCGAAACAGCATATTTGGAATTTAGTTTAATTCAACTTGTATATGGATAAATGTGTGAAAAAACTGGAATGTATGAATGTAGGAGCAAAAATGGGCGATTTGATTGTATGCTGTTTATTGTACGCCGATGATGCAGTACTAATGGCGAATAATGAACAAGAACTACAGAATCTGGTGAGTAGAATGTACGATTGTATGCAAGGAAAGCGACCTCATGATAAATGTTAACAAGTCGAAAGTGATGGTATTCGAGAAGGAGGAAAGCAAAACACTCTGCAAAAAACTTGTAGTTAACTACTATTTGGAACAAGTAGATGAGTTTGTGTATTTGGGAAGTATGTTTGATAGAAATGGAAAGGCTGAGAATAATATCGAAAGGAGGGTGACTGCAGGGAATAAAGTGAACGGCGCTTTGAATGGAATTATGTTTAACGGGAATTTGTTAACCAAGGCAAGACTAGCGGTCCACACGGCGGACACTGATGTATAGAAGTGAGGCCTGGATCTAGCAGAAGAGGAATGATAGAAGACTGAATGCAGTGGAAATGAGACCGCTTAGGTGTACGAGTATATGTGGCAAATCCATTTATGACCGAGTAACGAATGAAGAAAAAAGGAAAGAATGTAAAGCTGATGTTAGTATAGTGAGTAAGATTAAGAAAGGATCACATAGGTGGTTTGGTCATATGGAGTGAATGAATGAGGAGAGAATGGTAAGAAAGATATATGACGCAAGTGTTGATGGCACCAGAAATAGAGAATGTTTGCGGAAGACTTAAAACAGATAACGGAGGACGGTTCTGTTAGAAGCTTCAACAATCGGCAAGCTTGTACGAGAAGATGTAAGAATGTGGATGAGGTGTGAATTGTGTGTCAGGACAGAAGAGTGCGGTGCTCTATCCTCTCTCCCTACCCCCGTGGGGAAACGGCGTGATGGTAAGTAAGTAAGTAAGTAGCTAAGGTTCTGTAGGTTTTGTTCAAATAGCAATATTTGAATATGTCCAAAAACACGTAATTACCCATATTTCCATATATTTCCATTAAATATATATTTTTTAAAATAGCTTCGTCTCTATGAGCTATTTTTTATTTGTTTAATAACAGTGAGTTTGTTCAAATACTTTATTAATATTTTAATATTGGGTTGTCTAATACGTCTTTGCGGTTTTGTTAATTTATTTATTATAAAATCAATTTTTCAAACTACAACATTTCAATCAGTGACGTGTTCCTCATAGTTGTTGAGGCTATTTCTGGGGTCATCGTTGTTGTCGAACGTAACGTCACGCATTTGATTGGAGAGCGACTGAAAAATGTGATAATCCGATGGAGCGAGGTGGGATGCGGTAAAATTTCCAACTTGATTAAAGGCGAAAAAAAATGTGTGTCGAAAATTTTCATTTTTCACAACTTGACACTTCATTATTTAATTCCAATAATTAAGAAAAAATATAAAACATGCGAAAACGGCGACAGTGGCATTTAAGAGCAGAAAAAATGTCATTTTTCGTCACAACAAAACAAATCAGCGGGAAAATAATATTTCAGAAAAAAACGCCATAACTTATTAGACAAACCAATACATTATGACGCGGTAGTACTGTTACGTACATGCATGCATATATGTCGGAAGAATATCAGAACGAGGAAGTAATGTAGCATTCACCACAATTCGGATTCTGCTAGCATCTCCAAAGATGTGGACTGTATACTGTTCTGTTTAACTTGTGTATCGTGTTTAACGTGTAATAATAAATGTCACAACTGCGGCATTATGATTATCCTCCCGGCTACGCCATTGTGATATCTTTGGTGTTCTATACTCTGCTGCTTGCCTGGTTATCTTGTGTAAGGATCATTGATTGATAAACTCAGTTTTGATTGTGACAAGTATCCGTTGAAGTACAGAGATTTATATAATATGTACACTTCAGAAATAGTAACTATACTAGGAAGGAATACTAGGCTGTGATGAGAGAGAGCGCTCCCCGCTAATGCGGCGACTTATAAAGCTCGCCTCCTACCCACTCATACTCACACTCTCATGGCGGACACACACATATGTGACAGTTTTCATAATATGTACGCTCTATATTAAGAATTAATATGTAAATAAATGTCAAGACTCTTATGTGACCGAGAGAAAAGTATCATGATAAGGGAAACCCGCGGCATGGAGCCCTTAATTATTTTTATAAAAATATATCAATTACGGTGGGTTGGAAACATCTTTCCAATATCAGAGAAATTACTACAAAGTTGTTTACTCTTGGAAACCATGATAGGAAG
This sequence comes from Eubasilissa splendida, assembly GCA_031772225.1. Lineage (NCBI taxonomy): Eukaryota > Metazoa > Arthropoda > Insecta > Trichoptera > Phryganeidae > Eubasilissa > Eubasilissa splendida. Next base: position 9,476,073 of record CM062867.1, read on the forward strand.
TGTGCCAGTAAATTTCTGACAAAGACAAAGCCGGGAAAGATTGGTCGAGGCAGGGGAAGATGGTAGTATCTAGTCCAGACTGTGGATCTCCGACCTTTCTAAAATAAAGAAACAAAATGATTTGAATATCTTGAATAATTTATTTCAATTCACTTTATCAAAGACTTATTCCAGATTTACGAAAGAGATAGCGCTTCTTTTGTCTATCTCTAAAAGTTTATGAAAACCTGAATTGATTCTCTTCTTCCGTTATTATTTCAGAATCCGAATCGATATTTTATTTATTTTAGCTCAGGTTAGGTTAACTTTATTTATTTATATTCTAATAACAATTAATCTAAAAATAATTGCCTATTGTATTCTCGAAAAGCCCGAGTCACGCAAGGGCGCTATATTTTATTCACGTTACACAGCAACTAAGGGTTAATCCGTACACATTACCGGAACGGTACCGAGAATTTTGTCGTCACGTTAATGTGGCCATTGTGTCGGGCGGTTCGGGTCCGGGGTTTAGTCAAAGACAACGCCCCCGTTCAAAGTTATCTCCCGAGAAATGGTTGCTCCACTAATGGGGGGATGTTTATATCAAGTCACCTTCTTATGCCCGCAAAGCCTTCGCGAGATAATGCAGACGGCTGAAATAATAATCTCAGTTTTAAGACAATGGGGAAAGAACAGTGTTGGCTATTGAGATTCAAAGTTTGGACGGCAGGGTTCACGCTAATCCATCACCCATTTGTATACCATGTATATATTTCTGATTTTGTGTAAGATGTAGGCTGTCAAGTTTATAATTTTATATATAAAACTCCGATGTCTCTATGTATTTTACGAGTAGGAAAATTTGAAAGGAAATTGATAATGAATTATATATATATTAGACATGTGGTGAGCACGATTACGAGCGCATGCAATACCGAACTCCCGATACTCGGCTATTGTTCCTGACTCCGTTTCCACCGCGTCATTTCTGATTCGTATATTTCAACTAACCTTTATAATTTAAATTCCAATGTAAGTCGTAAGGAGGTACGCGCTACTATTCTAATAACCTTATTTGTCTTTACCGCCTTCCCATATTTACTACCATTAACCAAGATAAACTTTGCGACATACCTGCATGAGTACAAGAGTACAGCTATACTCTTAGTTAGTCTAATCCTAATATAATACATCCATCAAACATACAACGCCATTCTTCGTAGGTAGATATGTAACTTTTTTGTTTATGGTCATATTTGGTCATACGGAATAGATGAATGGAGAGAGACACAAGTGTTGATGGCACCAGAAATAGAGGACGTCCCCTGAAGACTTGGGATGACCAGGTAAACCAGATATTGGAGGATGATCCTGTTATAAACCTCAATAATCGGCCAGCTTGTATAAGAAGATGTATGAATGTGGATGAGGTGAGAACCGTGTGTCAAGATAGACGAGTGTAAAGTTCTATCCTCTCAACCTACTGCGTGATGATAAGTTAGTAAGTCAGTTTGTTAATTAGGTATTTTTTGCAGTTTTTATTATTATCATCACATCCCCCGGAACAATGACATAATAAAAAATGAATTGCTGACTTTACCGGGAATTTATTAAGGTGTGGGTCTCCCGCTGGTGGTTGCTGGGATAGACGATGCCGGTAAGAACGGTGAATAGGGAAACGTAACGGATCCATTCACTGGCTCTCCCTCGCACCCTCATGCGACCTGGACAGAATGTATTTCTGCCGGACTGAATTTACAACTTCAACATATAAATGTAACGTTTACCCTTCTATTTTGGTACGATGATACCGGAGCCAACCAATAACAGTTGATGACTGAATATAATAATGACCAAATGTAATAATTGTGACATATAATAAAGGAAAACAAAAAGTTAACTATGAAGGAAAACCACAAGGATTTTTGTAACCAACTGTTCTAACTTTAAAATATATTCTAAAAAAGCTTTGAAGAGTTTGAAAAAATTTCACGCATTGCTTTGTTGAGTGTAATCGAAGCGAGGGTAAACAACTCTCAAAACGATTCCGGTATATGATGGGACCCTTGGGGTTTTCTTAATATATATTAGAATCATGAAAAATAGTATTGGAAAACAGAATTATTTCTGACACGAATGTTATAAAGGTGGGTAATTATTTAATAATTACCTAGCTTCTTCTTTCAGAAATTTCTTTCTGTGCATTACGAACGTTTTTCAAAGATAAAATACTTTAGATGAACTTGTATATTTCAAATAAGTGCATCAGCATGATATATACAGAGAACGAAGTACCGCTACCGTAGTTCGTAGTCATGAATGATATTTCTATCACCGCGATTTGTACGTGAGAACAGAGTTTGCGTCACTCGGCTCGCATAACAGCTGACCCCTGGCGGTCGTGTGTCCCGCCGACGTCACTCGTACCACCGTCGCTATATACTGCCATATGTCCATACGAGTAATCAAAACGTAAATCTATTTTTCTTAAGTTTAAAAATTGCTGCTTAAGCACAGCTCTTCATATCAACAAAAAGATCATGGAAACATTAAGGTATTAAATACACAATTACATATTTTATTTGATTGTGTAAGCGACTTTCTTGAATTTTTTACTGCGAAACCGTTTTATAATATATATATATATATACGGAACGGGTTTTGATAAGAATTTTCAATCTTTTCAATTTTTCGAGATTATTTCGTGTAAAAGGTTACATCTGCGTTTTTTAAAAATAACAATACTCAACTGTTATTTATTTAATAATTAAATTTACATATTTGATAACCTAAGATTCCCATTAATGCTTTATAGTTAGGAATTTGAAAATTATAATTAAATTATTTTATAAACATAATAAATAGAAACACTTTAAATATCTTGCATATTTATTGAGTATGTAGGTCATCTACATTTTGCAGAAGATATTGTGATATTTTTTTGATCTGGACGACCTTCAAAACAACTATGCCATAACCATGCGAGAACTATCAGAAGTCAGTGACAGCAGGATTGAAGATACACGTCTCATAAACAAATGATGATATGCTTTGTTGACCAGATACTCATTCGTATTAACCTTTTCACATCGACAATGTAAACTGAGTTGACATTGCCTCTAATTATGTGAATATCTTTGTAAAAATACTAAATACAGAGTTCATATTTTTTGTATTTCTCCGTAATACATTTACGTATTTACCATACGAACAATAAAAAATATTTTCTCGAAGAACCTGACGTGAATTTAATAATACGCGTATGTATACGTGCGGAGTGCGCAGGGCGTGGGGTGCCGAATGCCGTTCGTCACTTTAGTGGCAGAGCGTGCACTGGCCGATTTAGACGTGTCTTATGCGTTTTATGCTGTCGTTCGTGATGATCAATGTTGTTTATAATTGTTAGCTCTCTTATACAATAATTGATATACCACTTACATATATATCAACTAATATTTTAATTATTAATATAAGTATTACATGTAAAATATAAATCCGGACAAAAAAACGTTATTGCAAAAAATTGTTTATTTAAGCCAATATACAAAGATACTAAAAAATGATGTTATATCTCATTTATAGGAATCTTGCTGGAAACTTTCATTCTATATAGCCACCCTGCACCTCTATTACCTCCTTGATCCTCGCCCTAAAGCGCAAGCACGCTATTTTCAACTGATCGTAGTTCATGGCCGTAAACTCTGCTTCGATAGCGGCCCAGAGGAAGTTGACGACGGGATGCCTAGACTTGTTGGTTTGTCTCTCAACTACGCTCCATACTTAGCAGTTCAAAGGGTTTAGGTCGGGACTGTTAGGAATCCAGAAGTCAACATTGTCAGAGAGCCAATTTTGCACTAAATGCCCCATGTGAGCGGGTGCTCCATCTTGTTAATAGATATATGGTCTCCCAGAGGCCACAGTCTCCATCCACAACTTTACCACCGTTCTCAGGACCTCTAAATAAACCTCCTTCGTGACTGTTTCGGTCTTTAGAAGAAGTGGTCTTGCCCACCATAGAGATGTCCTTGGGGTTGTGTCCCATACAGTCATATACAGTTGATCTTGGGTTCCTGAATAATTTAATAATTTCGGTGGGAGTTCTTCCGGCATGAAGGCTTTCTATAATCGCCGCTCTTCTATCATACTCCATGATTAGGTTTTGGTCATTTTGAGGTTATGAAAGTCTTACTGACATATTTAGCTATCTTTAGCGCCAACTAGCACCTAACCCTGAATTCAAATATAGCGGGAACTTCAAATACAATTTTGTCTGGATTATAACGGTGCACCCTGTATACTGAGTTTACAGCACCGGAACGCACGTTTTTATTTTAGCACCTTAAGAGGAAGGTTAAATTAATTATATATCTCGCTTAAAAGTTAAACAAAAAATATATAGATACCTATAAACGAAATATTATACGAGAAGCTAATAATAAAACTGGCAGTACATCCGCATGATGCAAAGTAAATAAATCATATTGAAAAATGCTTTTATGTTGGTGTAATTTAGTTCAATTAAAACCTCCACTGTACGTGCAATCAGCAACCTTATTTTCCGTAAAACAAATTGCCACTGCATACATTGAGAGCTTTTTAATTATTGGCACAATATAAAATATTTAAGTGTTCATGAATTCTGAATGAAAAAATAATTGAATAATAAAGAGAAAAATAAATACAAGTATCATTGATTAGCTTTACTATTTTGTAAAAATATTTTTTCTACTTAACGTAAAATCTTCAAACATTATTTTATAAATCAGAAACGCATTTAGCAAGTTGCTTGTGGTCTAGTGATCTGATGGTCGGGGGTTCGAGGCTCGGTCCAGGATGCCATCGGTTATTTCTTTTAACATTTTTTTTTTCTCCATGAAAGTAAAACTAGTGTATAGAGGAGTATATACGAGATAATTTATGTTTCAGTTAGTCTGTGTACATATTTTTTGACTTCAGATACAAATTTATAGTAGTCTGTAATATTTCAAATTGATATAGGGAGACTATTAAAAAATTTGATGCCTGGTTGCGGTATATTTTAGTTTTGGAATATCAATTTGGTCTCTAAATCTTGTAGATCGGAATTAGTTTCTAATATTTAATTTGTTTTTTATTTTCTTTGTACATATCATGTCTTTTATTTTTGGTACTTTGAAATCTGTAAAGAGTTGGATACTTGGATAGCCTTTTTTATTTTAATAATTTTTATCATAATTTTTTTAGTGATTTCTAATTGTAATATTGAAGTTTTATATGCTCCTCCCCATCCAATTATACCATTTTTTAAATGTGACTGTACAAACGCGTAATATATTATTTTCAGGTTTGTAAGTGATTAGATGTTTAAAAAGTCTTAAAAATATGTTGGCAGTTTTCCTTATTTTGTTTGTAAGATTAGTAATATGTTATTTCCATTTGAGTTTGTTATCTATTATGATTTCTAGTTACTTACTTACTTACTTACTTATTTACTTACTTATTTACATACTTACTTACCATCACGCCGTTTCTCTGCGGGGGTAGGCAGAGAGGATAAAACGCCATACTCCTCTGTTCTAACACACAATTCTCGCCTCATCCACATTCATATATCTTCTCATACAAGCTCGCCGATTGTTGAGGCTTCTAACAGAACCATCCTCCATTATCTAGTTTACCTGGTCGTGCCAAGTCTTTCGCGGACATCCTCTATTTCTGGTGCCATCAACACTTGTGTCATATATCTTTCTTACCATTCTCTCCTCATTTATCCGTTCCATATGACCAAACCACAAGTGATCCTTTCTTAATCTTACTACTAACATCAACTTTACATTTTTTTTTTCTTCATTCTTTACTATGTCATAAATAGATTTGCCATATATACACCTAAGTGATCTCATTTCCACTGCAGTCAGTCTACTTTCGTTCGTATTCTGCCAGCTCCAGGCCTCACTTCCATACATCAGTGTCGGTACCAAGACTCCATTGTGCACCGCTAGCCTTGCTTCGGTTGACAAATTCCCGTTATATATAATTCCTTTCAAAGCGCTGTTGATTCTAGTTGATTAATTTAATTCATATTTACTACTAGTCATCATCCACGTCAGTTACGCATGATTGAGAATCGTGATCTCTGTGAACTTCCGCACTCTTGACTGTGCTACTCCACTGTTCTCGGCATCCTTCAGATATTAGCGCTATCACCAGAGAAGTATTGCCTTTTCCACTTGGTCGGTTTTCGACAGGTGGGGAATCTTCCTCTTTCTCTTCGTCCTTCGATGTGGCCCATCACAACAAGCTTCTTCTCGCAAGATGCCCATAAAATTGATGGATTCATCTCAGACTGCAGGTTGAGTCTGTTCTCGATGTTCAGCTCTTGCAGAATGGGGCCGTCTAGCACTATGTCTTCTATATCACCTAGCTCATAACATTATATAATTTAAGTTTCTTGAGTGCCGAGCGAAATATGTTAGTAACCGTTATGTATCATTCTATTAAAACAAATGTTTTCAAATTGGTAAACTTTTTTAGTCATCTATTATAAATTAACTAACCGAAAGTCCACTAGGTGATTTTAAAATACATTTCACAATTTATTAATAGATAATCACTCAATGCCTATTTTACGCCACGAGCACCTACATACCTAGTCGTTTTATTTTAAATGTTGAAACCCTTCCAACCATTCAAGTTCCGAGTCGGCCTGAACTGTAACATTGTACTTTCGTTCATTTCTCATCTGTTGTTGATTAAAGAAAAAATATCATTAAAAATTATGACGATACATGAGTGCAATTTTTTAATTATTTAGAAAAATGTAAAAATTCAACAATTTTCAGCTTTGTTGTGTGAACGTTAGATTTGTACTTTTTTTTATAATGAATCTGTTTCTTTATGTACAGAGATTTATAATAAAATAAAGATTTTAATTACGTGATTGTTGACCTAATGATCTAGCGGTCGAGGGTTCAAGCGTCAATTATAATATGATGATAAAAAAATTCGGGCTAAGTGTCACGGCTAGGCTGACTGTTATGCATAGGTCCGCTATAATAAAAAATAATAATAATAATGTGTTTTAAATATGAATTAAATATATTAATTATAAAGATATACATATAAAATCAATTTTATCGAAAAATATTGTTGTTGCGCCACCGGGATTCGAACATGGATCTCTTTCCTAACCGGGGAAGGTGAAAAAATAAATAAAAAAATGTAATAATGTGTTTATTCCAGCATGATCAAGTTTTTTTTTAACTCGATTCGCCATAGATATAAAACATATTATGTTAAATATTAAGGTTATGAAATAAATATAATGCTATAAAAAAGAAAACCAAAGAAAATATTAATAAATAAAAATAAAAAGTTAATAAAAAGTAAAAAGTTTACACATAAAATATAAATATTACTTATATAACTACTTCAGTCACGGCCATTATTGTATATGTAGCTATTCTGTAGGCGTTGCCATTCTCTGGTCAGGAAACCAGCTTTCCATGAGAGCGCCGCTTGCACCAGAGAGTTGGTGGTGAGCTCCAGCCGCAGCTTTACGCCCGCAACTCGATGTCTCAGAAGCGGAACGAATCCATGTATAACGCGCCAATCCGAACAGTATTCTGTATGACAGGCGGGCCATAAGTTTATGGACTTTTAAAATCACTTTTATGTACAGTTTTTTAAAAAGAACGATTCTTTTGAGTTGTATTACCACAATCATCGTGATATGAGGACCTATCTTAATGAATATCGTGCCCAACAGACGAATTGGTCGAAGAGATAAAATTTACTATGCCCCACATTCTCCGGACCTCGCGCTATTGCACTTTTTTCACAGGGAACATAAGATTGACGGTACAAAACAGACATAAATTAAAAATTTAAAAACAGCTATTAAGATGCGTTGAACCCAAAACTAAATGTTTGCTATTTAACTTTAATTTATGTATTGCTAACTTAACTTGAACGTTTGTGATCTACGGTCATCTTCATTAATTAGAAATAAAGAAATAAATTTATTAAACATTATTATTGTCATATTGTAGTTTTTCAGAACACAGTTCTGTGATATTTTAATACAAATTAAATGTATTTATGAACAATATATGAGTATTTCCAGAAACACACAATTATGACATTGTTATAATAACAAATTATGGATATCTCATAGAGACGAAGCTAGTAGTATTATATTATAATGGAAGTATAAGTATTACAGGGGTTACGACCTATCTTCGGCTGGCTTAAGTGATCACTTTACACAATGTAACGTTCACCATTCTACCCACAATCAACATCCATATCTATCAAATTTTAAATGTTGTATATATGTTACAATGTAGAAATACTTCCAGTATTTAACTACAATGTATAAGATTCTCAATAATGACATCTACGCGACTATGACATTGATAGCGACAGCGATGTTAAATGTATTTAATTTATAAAGTACATTGCTTTCAAATAATGGAATAACTGATGTATAAATTTGAAAGTGCAACATATAAGTTAGAAAATTTATTGTTAACTTACAATTTTGACATGGTGTAATAGATATGTGCAATTCCTGGTTCGTGTCAACAAAAAAATATTTTCGATAAATTAATTTTATCTGTACATGAAATTCGTTTAATCAATATTGAATGTGTAACTCTTCATAATGTATAAACATTTTTTGAGACATCCTTCAGAAAAATTTATTCCACGCAGAGGTGGTATGTTACAAGTGTCCGAGACACAAAAATGATATTTAATATATTTCCCAAATATTTTATCTGTCCTTCGCATACATTACCTGTCTGTATGTTTTGCACGTAACATAAACACAAGCTGTAAATGTGAAATGTGAATTTCAATTCTCGCTATTTTTAGGGCTTGTATCAACATTTTTGACAGGGTGTACAGAACAAATATGATAAAGTGTGCCAGGGAACTATACATGTATCAACCACACCTCAAATGTATGCAGTGTTACGCTTTCAGAGCAGGCAGGTAAGTAGTCTTGCGGCGTAATGAATGTGCGGCGTGCTGGTACTCGCTAAACTTAAGAAAAGTCATTACTTAGCAGAAGAACAAAGCGCCTTGCGGATGCAAAGTGGGGAGTCATATCAAGGCTCACCCAGGCCCGGATGAAACTGGAACGCCGCTATAAAATATAGCTTTAGCTCATGATATCATTTCTATCTCAATTATCGTTAGCTCGTGTTTATTATTTTATATTCAATTAAAATAGATAAAAGTTTAAATAACACTGTAAATTTTATTTTAAATGCTGTAATACGCAATGGCGTGCAGTAGGTATAGATTAAAGTTATGTTGTTATGAATATAATATATGTTGTACATAGGATTATGAACTTTCGAGACAAAACGAATCAGTCGTTTATAAGACCGTACCATGTATTTATTTGCAATTTTAGAGAACTATTAATAGTGTTATTAAAGTTTTAGTTTTACCATAAAATAACACCTTCTTACCCATATAAAAAATAATATATAAAATGTATGGACGTTTTTAAGATCACTTTTGATGACTGAACATCATTATTTTATTGTTTGAAAATACTTCACTAAACTTCAAATCTTTCAACTAAATGAAATAATAATTTTTATTAAAGGCTAACATGGGAGAAATAATTCTGCCAATTGCTTTTTGTTTTTCCCAAATCAAAAACCAATCCATGCACCAAATTTAAAGAACAATCATGAAATCAACCCGTTAAAAACAGTAAGATAGTAAAATTCACGAATTAGTAAAAGGGGAAATAGACACTTCAATGATTTGCACGCAGTTGTAAATCATCGTATTATTTTTAATACATATTCAGTCAAATCACCTCACCGCAGCAACGATCCAACTTTTTGAAATATCTAACAGATAATTTTTTTGTGTACCTTCAGAAGAAAAAGGTTTTATTTACACTTTTTTAATATAGAATTAACTAATATATATATTTACTCATATATAATATACTGGAGAGAACTGGCGTATTTTCTAGATTAAATCGCAAAAAAATTGTAAATGATTTCTTAGGCTAAATCTCTCACAATTAAGTAATATGGATTGAGTAGATTTATATCGCCTGCGAAAAAATACGGTTGTACCGTAATTTTTTGAGGCAATGCCTTGACAGTGGTATGTATTTTTGTGCCGAAACGTCAGCCTAGGATCTATAACACGATCTAACTGGTAACTAGACGTAGTCTGCAATATTTTATGGGTTAATACCTGACTAAACTATACATCGAAAACGTTTAAGGAATATGTGCCTTATCTAAATCATCTCAGAGATATAATCAAATTGAAATATGTGTACATTTTTATGAAAAATAAGTATAAAATCTCAGATTTTAAATTTTAGTCATGTTTTACATCAAAGATTTTTTTTTTCAGATTATCTAATCCCTGGAAGAGGAATTTTAGCGCCCTCGCTAATGATGTCACCGACGAATAAAGGGAAAAATGGCGTCATTCAATATGTCGAATGAAATGTATTCCAATATAGCTGATGTAGACCAACGGAATCGTCTGCGGCACACGGGATACAAACACCGTCCAAAAGTTCAACACAGCGAAAAAAATATCAACTTCGGAGAAAACTTGGAAAAAAACGAGCTGTCAAATCCCCCGTTGCGTTTCGAAAAGAGACTAGAAAATTTATTAGATTTCAAAGAAGATTTCTTGAGGGTTGACGACGACGCTCGCGTAGTGACGGCAGGGCTAGCTCCGTGGACGGACCGCGCCCACGTCGAAAACTCTACGTTTTTATATTACAACTGGTCGTACGAGATAGGGAACGTGACTACCAGGAACGTGAATGAAAATGTTAGTCTGAACCCTTGGTGGGACGGATCCGCCACGGTTGGTGATGTGAGTTATGTTGATGATGGTGAAAGTGAAGTGCAAAACTGGTGGGCGTTGTTAGCGCTGTTTCTGGTGCTAGCCACGGCTGCGGGAAACATCTTGGTCTGCCTGGCTATATGCTGGGAGAGGAGACTTCAGAATGTGACCAACTATTTTCTGATGTCCTTGGCAGTCACGGATCTGATGGTTGCTGTACTGGTCATGCCTATTGGAATTTTAACACTTTTTAGGGGTGAGTTTTTATTTTTCGTTACTATTTCATTAATATTATTCATTCATGATTGCGGGATCAGAAGAAATAGGTCGTCGGATCTCCGGAACGACGACTAATTAAGAAATGAAAGGAATCTCGGACATTTTCGGAAATTGATTAAGGTGTGGGTTTCTCGCTGGGGGTTGCTGGGATGGATAATGCCGGGAAGAGCAGTGGCTAGAGAGACCTAACGGAGCATTCTACTGGCTCTCCCTCGCACATCTTGCGACCTGGACAGGGTGAATTTCTGCCGGACTGTGGCCGAGTTCTGCGACAGCAACACATAAACGTGACGTCTTCCCACTCCTTTTGGGGGTGTATGATTTCTATAGCTCCTTTCTGGCTGCCTTTTGAATTTAATGTAATAACAAGTCTCACGTCAAATTGTACAGGTGTGGCTCTGGTACGATGATACCGGAGCCAACCTATGATGGTATTATGATGATAATGTAATTATAACGAATCGAAACGAGGGTAAACAACTCTCAAAACGATTCGGGATAGGGTGGAAATAAATAAATAGATTTTTTTTTTTAATTTAGTCCGAAACAATTTTTACATTTTTTTACTTTTCTGTTTTTCTTCTACTTTTTCAAAGTATACTTATTGCAGATCATCGTAGTAATAATAATAATAATAATGCGTTTATTTTAGCGGGATCAGGTTTTTTTCATAAACGTTTTACTGTCTCCTCTGTCATTTTGTGCTTGAAGAATTCAGATGAACCTTGGTGCACAAAACTTTCACATTCTTCCCGGTCTTTATTTATATTGAATTTACGCCCTTAAGGTCTTTTACAAAATTAATTGTTTAGGAAATATATGTGCATTTACACAAGTAGTATGGAATATATATATAAATTGATAAAATTGATTTAAAAAAAAAAAGGAAAGTTAAGCAAAAAAAACAATACAAATTTTGGTTTAACACATAAAATAAAAATTTATGTTTGTGCTATATTGATAGCAATGTTTATCTGGTCTATCGATCTTGTTCACTTTATGAGCTTTTCAATACTCTTGTGATGATTCTGCACGCATCGTGGCCGTGTAAGGAATCACCTGACAGCCATACAGGTCTGTAACGAACTGGCCAATAAGCAGATGCCAATACAACGTGACGAACGAGTCCTAGGAGCTAGCCGATCACTTCTTCACAGACTATTCTTTCGTCAATATCTCGAGCGAGCCATTCCAGTCTTCGACTTTATTCGTGCAATTAACTTTGTACTCGTAGTACCTGCTATTATAAATCATCCCGCAATAAACGACAACTTATGTATGTTCTGTTTTTTTAAATATCTTTCTCTAGACACAGCATAAATAATCACACAAGCCCATTCATATACACTGCGACATGTGTCAACACGCGTGAGACTAGACGACACTTAAGTCCTTCAATCTCACCATGCACAAAACCTTCTGATACAACCGCACAGCCTCTACACTCTCATTGTTTCTTCTGGCTACATATTCAAAGTATGTAAGAGTTGATTTTTGTAGCGTTAACTTTATGGTTAGACATAATTAAATTTTATCTATATTTAACATTGTACAATAGAAAACGCTGTGAGTTATTTTTACCTCAACTGGTTTAGATACTAACGTAGCTTCGTCAGTACTGGTATACAACTGCACAAGTTATACAGTGGTTTATACAAAGTTAAATATAGACACAATTTTTAATATTTATATCTAAAAATTATTCTTCTGCATGTAGTCTATTTTTTTTTTTGTAATCCTTCAGGATCTACTGAATCTTAAAGATTCATTCTTTTTTAGTTTTCATGTTCCCATTCTTAGACTAAGCCCATCCAAAATCTCGAGAATCGCCGTCAATTCGGAAATGTATAAAGCGACACATTAAATTGAAGGGTAATTTAAATACTTCATAATTACTGTTTGGAGGAAATGTGTTAGATTTGTGTTTGATATGAATGAGATGACATCGGAAGAATGATACGGAAATAGTAATCCACCTCCATGTAGATTGCAGTGAGTTATGTGTGAGAATAAATAGATAGTAATGATGATTTAACAGAAGCGCTAACTTATATGTTTCACAAAATTTATTAGGACAAAGTTACAAGATTTATTAGATAAAATATTATTATTGTGAATTTGTAACTATTCAGAACATAGGTATGTGATGTTTTTAATACAAATTAAATGAATTAATTAAAAAGGTATACATATAAAATCAATTTTATCGAAAAATATTGTTGTTGCTACCAGGATTCGAACTAGGATCTCCTCCAATCCGGTGCATTAACGACAAATTTTCAAACCTAATGTTACACTGTTCAAATTAATACGTCTATCGTTCCATTATTTGAAAGCAATCTTCTTTGTGGTGCTATAGCATAATTGGTTAATGCACGTTCCCCGGATTGGATGAGATCCAGGTTCGAATTCCGGAAGCAACAAAAATATTTTTCGATAAAATAAATTTAATACATTTGTATTTAAGACAAAAAATGTTGCGATTTGTTGGCATGCGTTGACGTCTCCCGGCGGTAGTTGCTCAGTGTCCTACTACGACACTATTGATTTTGTACACAATTAAATTCAAACAAATGCAAGAACAGCGTGAAATTTAAAAAAAAAAAATAAGCATTTATAGAATAATTTTAATTTATTAGCTTTCGTCGAAATCAGCGCGATTTGAACAATTTTATTATACTCTGTGAATGTGATCTTAGTAATTATAATGTATTTTTAAATAGCTCAAATCAAGCAAATCATATTTTGTGGTTATTGAATATTATTAAATGGTTATTGATCGAAGATATATACGTGAAAGTGGGCACATTATTGTTCAAGAGGTACCTTAACAAATTCATTTTCACATTGACTCGTTTGATTTTTCAGATATCTAAATTAATTAAATCATTAAAAATAAACAGAAATGTGACCGTAAAGAATAAAAACACAGAAATTAATGCTTTATGAATTTTAAAGAAAGTCCATTAGTATTTTTTTTTTTAAATTAACATACTATAATGAATAATACACTTTTTTATTGAGTACGCATTAATATTTGATTTATTAATACGAAGTTTAAAAAAATTAACGTAAATAATCATACCTTTCTTCTGTCTCGCGGCGAAACATGCAAAAAATTGCGATTTTAATAGCTCATTGTATTTAAAAACATTATTTTAGATAAGTTAAAATATTTACTTTATAGTAAGATAAAATAAAATTCCATTTGAAATGAAAATAATACAATACATCTTGGGAATATTCATATTTTTAATTGGACAAAAAAAAGTCGGATAATTGAAATTGCTTATATAATTTTTTCTTCAATTCCATAGAGGCCTTAATACTCTACTATACATACTCTATATAATATACTGTCCATTTTATGTCGACTTCTAGAACAAGCACCAGCACAGTTTTTATTATATCATATAGTAAACCAGTGGTGTGCAGGAGGTATAGATTTAGGTTATGCGGTTATACCAATGATATTATACAATCATATATAATATATGTAATACAATATATATATTTTTGTTAAACTAACGTCTTTGGATAAAATAAATTCGTCATTTATACGATCCAATCATGTATTTATTTATAATTTTAGAGTACTGTTAATAGTGTTTTAAAATTTAAGTTTTAATATAAAATAATACTTTCTTACCCATATAAAAGATGTATGGACGTTTTTAAGAACACTTTCTATGACTGAACATGATTCATTTATTGTTTGAAAATACTTCACGTAATAACTAACGAAAATAATTATTTTTATTAAAGGTTAACTTAGGAAATAGTTCTGCCAATTGTTTTTGGTTTTTCTCAAATCAAAAACCAATCCGTGCACCGAATTTAAAGAACAATCATGTAATTAACAGATTAAAAACAGTAAGATAGTAAAATTCGCTAATTAAAAGAGGAAGTAGACACTTCAATGATTTGCACGCAGTTTTAACCCTTTCTAATGTTATTTTGTTAATAAACAGCATGGGTTCTATATATATACTATATGTATTCTATATATTCCATACAAAACGGATCAACCGTAAGGAATTTTCAATTCAGTAAATAGCTATTTATACGACTTGAGTAATTCACTAGCTTAAAGACAGAACTGAGTAATGTAAATAGCACGATGCGGCGAATAATAAAAGAGCGCCATGAGTACAGAAGTGAGTATTTAGAACAAAGCAATTAAAGTCTCTACTGGTAAACAGATGGCGCTAATTTCAAAATAATGTTTTCGTTAATGTTAATACAATTTATTAATTTATATTTGTTTCCCAGAATTTTTAGTTATGAACAGCTTTTTTGCTTGTATGCACTGCACGCCCCTACGATATGATCTGGAAGTATAAATAATTCCAATAAAAGTAAATATTGATTATACATAGTACAATGATGATCCACTAAAATGGATAATTAGAGTTGCTCGTGGATTTTTGTTAGTTTTAACATTTTCAGATCACACAAATTACATATTCGAAGGACATCAATTATTTTGGTTTATTTTATTTTTTATTTTAGTTTTACTCTAACAATTTTTTAAATTAATAAATTATTAATAAAATATAATATCAGAAATAGACTGTCCATGTCTAAAAATATATATTGAAGAAGAGTTTTTACGATTTAAGTATAGAAGTGTTTTCCTGTAAAATGATATATTTTGGACACATCACCACTCTGTACAGTCGATATGTTTCTGGTATTATGTATAAGTATATAACAAATGTTTGTAAGGGTTGATGTTGAAGAATATTGATTGATTGATTGTTTTGTGGATGTGGGACTGAAGCCCCTAACATCTTCTAGTCTCACGTGTGTTAGTGCATATTGTGTGCGTGGGTGAGTATTTATGTTTTATCTAAGGTTAGCGTTTATTGAGGGATGAATTATACAAAGGCGGAATGCAGTTAAATGTGCTTATGTAGTTGAACACTGGAGTAGCTCGCTCGAGATGTGGATGATAGTAAGGCCTGCGGAGAAGTGGTCGCTAGATCCTAAGGCACTGTTCATCACGATGTATGGTGTCTGCCCATTGGGTTTCAAGCCTATATGGTTGTTAAGTGAGTCCCCACACGGCCATGTCTGCGGTGAACGTACACGCCTTATAGAAAATTGAGTATCAGTACAAATAAAAACAAAACGCTCCACACAAAATATGGTGTCCATCCACGTACCGGGAGATAGTATCAAATGATTTTTCAGCATGATGATGCTCGTTCCCGTACTGCTAATTTTACAAAAGCGACTATTCAAGAGTTTGGTTGGGAGATTACTCCGCATCTGTTCTATTCTTCTGATCTCGCTTTAACAGATTTATCTTTCATTTTCTGTTTCAAATAATATTGTTGCTCTTCAAAATTGGCTTACATATTCATATCCAAATCTATGGATTTCTTCAAGGCCGGAATGTTGGGAGTCAATCGTAAACGATGTAGGATAATATATTGATTAACTTATGTAGGTAATTTGTTAATTAAAAACTACACAATTCACATATTAATAATACATCAGTCCAGTATAAGAGAACATCGATATGCTATATATCGTTTCTATCTAAAAGATTTTGCGGCACTTAACAGTATAAATCCGGCTCTATTAAAGCGGCATCAATAAAGTTCACTCAATCGCTCCCTCCGTCGATTAATCCCACAATTCAATAGCAATTCCGTTCCAGTCTTTCGAATAAGTCTACCGCAAACTGACGCGGAGAACAGTCCGCTGACAACGTACGAACCGGTGACGGTACCATGAAGTCCGCAATACCGTGCCGCGAGCACCGCCATTACATTTCGACCAGCCAGCCAAATGACGCCGGCATGGCTGAAATGAGACAGTCTGGTTTTGAAACAGATGTAATGGACCGTTGTCGAGTGAAGGGTGTGATTAGTGTTTGCTTTGGAGGTTCTATTAAAGTCTCGTACGAGGAAAATGTTAATATCCTTCGCCTTACCCGAAATATAAATTGTCACGTGTCTGGAAAATCTTTACACGATACAATAAACATTGAAATAAAAACCATTTTGGCACTGGTCGCAAGAATCGTGTAGATTTGGATAGTACGTTTTACTTTTTTTTTATTTACTTTTTACTTATTTCCCCGGATAAGAAAAAATTCAGGTTCGAACCCCGGTACCGACTAAAATATTTTTTCAATAAAACATTTTTTCTGTATATCTTTTTAGTTAATACAATGACGTTTAATTTGTATTAATATTAATTTATTTATATCCACACCCTTACGGGCTATTACAAAATAAATGCTACATGCATATGTGGACATTTATAAAAAAATAGATTTTATATACAATACTATAATAAATTATATACCTATTATATAACATTTAATCAAAAAGAAGAAAAAAAAATTAAGGAGAACAATTTTTTGCTGTGAAGTTGCATTTTTAGAACATAGGTCTGTGGTATTTTAATTCATATTAAATTTATCAATTAGAAAGATGTACAGAAAATTTTATAATTTTCTAATTGATTAATTTAATTTAAATTTAAAAATAAAAAAATAAATATCAGATATTTCATAGAGACGAAGCTATTTTTATTATATTTAATGAAAGATATGTAGGAGTATGTAACTGTGTGTTCTTAGACATATTTAAATATTGTTAAAAATGAAAGATTTAAAAATTTGGGTTAAACACAGAACGGCTTAAATACCATGATCAATTATACCTCTCATCTCTCATCTCTCATCATCTCATCATCTCTCAATTATATATCTCAATACCGCATCAAAAACATCATATTAATTATGATTTTAGTTAAACATAGATGTCTCACTTATTCAGGGTAGATCATTGTAACATAATCAGTATAAGGGAAACGCAATTAGTAAACCTAAAAAGTTCAGACTTCGAGTCCAGATGTTAATTTTATTATTCCAATTTTTTAAGATTAAGATGTCTCGCAGAGACGAAGCTATTATTTTTATATGACAAGTATGGAAGTCTCGGGCATTACAGGGCTTACGACCTGTCATCGGCTGGCTTAAGTGATCACTTTACATAATATAACGTTCACCTATTTACCCACGCTACCACATCTATCAAATTTTGGAAGTTGTATATATTAAATCAAGATGGAACATTTAACTAATGTATTACCAGTTATGCTATCGACATCTATTGACATTTTTTGTAATTTTGATATTCTTTCTCATGTAATAGTATAGATGTCGCTGAAGCTGAGACTCGATTTTTTATGTTGTCTATGATTAAGTTAGTTTAATTATTATGGAACTATGCGCATTCTGAAAAATCATTAAATCAATTAAAATGTAATTTCATTTACCTTTGATATAAAAAAAAGTTTGATATAGAAATTAATTTTATATTGAGCAATTCATGCATGATAATCGTTTAATGAATGCTATACATGTGTGCAAAAAGTGTTCGGTCACTGTCAACTAAATCAGTAAAGAAAGAAAAAGAAAATTAATAGAGAACAATTTGCAAAAGCTGGGTTTTTATATTGGTAAGAAAACCCATTCAAACGACTCTTGAAACCTAGAAAATTCGTGTTAAATATAAATATTTAGTAATTATAGTCGTTTGGTAATAGATGTATTATGGTAGTTAATAACCGACAGGTAACGATGAAATAATGTGTTCTGCCGAAATTTCCAGAATTCTATAAGATATTAAAATCATTTATCTAACTAATTCTATCCAGCGATATAAACCCAACAATAAAATAAAATAAAAACTACCTATCAGATGTTCCCAGCTATCTGAATCCTTTTCTATAATGCTCAAATACTTTCAAATAAACAATTTCTGAAAATTCATAAAAATATATCAGGTACCGGGCTCGCAAGAAAAGCTAGTCAAAAGAAGTAAACATCTCTTTTGAAGCATTGTTGGTTGTGGAACGAAAGCAGTAATATGAATTCCATGTTTCTTGTAAATTGCGAAAAGCGCTTTGTGTATTAGGGTAGGTTATCTCCAAAGCTTTGAGAGTGCATCCATTCTGCATTGTCAATATTCGAGAGGCTTTGACGGAATTCTTATTACATTTGCTTAGAGTTGTTAAAGAAAATGAGGCCAGCCTTGTAGGGAATAAAGCTAAAATGATTTCAGTAAAATAATATCTGGGCTGTAATAACAGACGCAGTAAATAAAATAAGGTTTACCTTAGAAAAGAAACTGAGCCTTTAAACATTTTTAAAATCATGACAATTTTATACATATTTAACTTATATGCTTAAATATACAGAAGATGAGAAATTTTGATTCTATAAAATTTTGTTTACACAAGGGGGTAGAAAACGGGATATAGGAAGGGTGGTAAGAATTTGGTATAGGAACAGAACAATAAGGAAGAATCACGGCTTACCTGGATTTTTTTTCTGTACTCACAGCTCTCCTGAACTTCAGGGAACTTCTTCGATGATTAGCACGAGGTACTTTGTATCACCCGATAGTGATTATAAATCTTCCTCACACACTGCGAGAAACCGAAACACAATAATAATTCAAGTCGGTGTGACGAGCTCGTAGCAATACATTCACACTTATTAACAGTTCAAAGTTCATAGACCACACACATAGAAATTGACATGCTCTCAGGTAAGAGAATAGGGGGGGGAAAACATACGAGTATAGTTAACCTAAAGGAGTACCCACACACGTTCACGGCGACCGGCGATCTAGTCCTGTCATAAATACCGAACAGGGGTGTATAAATCGTTGG
This sequence comes from Eubasilissa splendida, assembly GCA_031772225.1. Lineage (NCBI taxonomy): Eukaryota > Metazoa > Arthropoda > Insecta > Trichoptera > Phryganeidae > Eubasilissa > Eubasilissa splendida. Next base: position 9,495,858 of record CM062867.1, read on the forward strand.
CATTTGATGGTTTTGATTGATTTTCATTTACGTCGATACAAGGGATGATGTTTTTTATTCACATCAATATTCTTACTATCTTCAAACTATACTAAACGCTTGTACTATGAAAATATGACTTATGTGCCAAAAAATCGCTGTATGATTTTTAATAACATATCATTAAGATAAATCGAGCCTGGGATACTAGCAAGTAGTTTTATTTAACCTTACCCTTACGGTGCTAAAATAAAAACGCACGTTCTGATGCTGTAAACTATTTTTTAAGTCGTATAAATATGAATATTTTATATTTATTACTTATATTAATCATTTAAATAATAATTTGCATATATATATAAATTATTATGTAAAAGTGCAAAAATTAGAAAAAACATTTGTCATCACGAACAACAGCATAAATATAGATAAAAACACGTCTAACATGCCAGCGCACGCTCTTCCACTAAAGTAACGATCGGCATCCGGCACCTCGCGCCCCGCGCAGTGCGTCGTCCGCAGCACACCACACGTACACGTACACGTATTGACAAATTCACGTCGGGTTCTTTGAGAAAATGTATTTTATTGTTGCCTATGTATTGTAAATATGTTATCCAATATATAAATATATTATAGAGGAATTGCTAAAATAGTATTCTATATTTAGTATATTTACAGAGATATTCACATAGTTAGAGGCAATGTCAGCTCGGTTTACATCATCGGAGAGGAAAAGTTTAATTTACACAACAAAACTTTGTATTACACACACTTTGGGATATTTTCACTACTAGTTTCGAGAGGTGCAGTCCCTCTCATCATTAGGTGATAACGAAACTAAATACAATATTGTAGTCTTTTCGGGCAAGGGGTTAAAGAAAATATGGACAGTAAAGGCGAAGTGTTAGGGTATGTTGTGTTGTAAATTAGCGTTTTAATAGATCTCCCCGTGTATATGAATCTTATATCTGCATGATCTTTAATAATTACTATGTAGGTTTAGCAAGGGCGGGTCAAAACGAAATAAAAATAAAAGAAAAATTACACGTATATTCAAAACAACTAAATTACTAAATTTAATACTAATGACTCACGAAAGTAATAAAATTTAAGTGGAATAAAATTCTACGGTGCGCTGGTTGGGCGACGGCGTGAAAGCAATGAGCCACTACATAGATTCAGATACAAAAGAATAAAGAACAGAGATTCTCTATGAAATACCAGTTGTCATCACATAAATCGTATGATGGAAAAGAGTCCCTTTTGACGTTTCAGGATAAAATATAATTTTGGACAATGCAAAAGTTGCATCAGAACAAACGACATTTTTTTCATATTTGTCTACTCCCGCGATGCCAGGATCATAACTAATATTTTTTGGACCAAGTGAATAATGGAGCATTACGCATAGTGCGAGAGCATTACAAATATATATATTTTATTTTATTTGACATTTCGACCCCTTATAATATCAAGGTTCCATCTGACACTGATACTATTTTGATATAATGTATTCAAAAGTGTTGATTGAATTTCAATATGTTTTTCATGTTTTGAGTATGCAAATATGATCAGTTTTAAGGTCTTAACTTATTTTCAGTATTATATATGACCACTGTGAGATGAGGGAAATTAAAATTAAAAAAACATTGTGAATCCATTTCACGCAATAACTCAAATTAGCCCAAAATGTTAGTTGGAACCTTCTATTCTAAGGGGTCGATTTAATATAATTTTTTTATATATCAGAAGTGAACAAATAATAATATAACACACTTATTAGTTTACTGCATGGAATGCGAGAGGTATACACCTCTGATATAAAGCATTGTCCTGGCTACTTTGCTAGACTACCGTCTGTGTTAAAATAGCTAGTTATTTCCGTGCTGTTGCAGTGTTATTATTTTTTTTTAAAAAAGATTCAGATTCGATAGAGATATAGAAAAACAAATAGAGATAATAAAAAGGTGTATTGAATGTACGTGAATTATCAGTGTATTATATTGTGATTTAGTTGGAATGTTGGACAGCGATGCTTCTGACTGATTTCTACCCAATTGGATCATATATTGAGTCGATATTTACGTAATTTTTTTGTGAGTGAACGATTTCCAGTTAGTGTTAAGTGTGTTGTACAGTTTCGGAGCTGAAATCATGAAGAAACGTTGAAAGAATGTCGCTGTTGCTCTCGGAGCTCGTGTATAGATTTGTATATGTTGTCTTGTGTTGCGACCATAATTTATTGCTAGGGATGAGTTATTATTTGAATGAAAATATTGTACGAGTTTCAACATATAAATTTGTCTTACATCTAGAACATTTTACTCTTTAAATATTAGATCTGATAGGTATCTAAAAGGACGGTCATTTATTACTCTAAGAATTGTCTTTTGTGCTCTACTAACCGACTCTAATATTGTTTTTGCTGCTCCTCCCCAAACTAAAATCGCATAGTTAATTAAAGGTAGCAAAATCGATCTCAAGCGTTTGTTATATTAAAATATGTATTCCTTTAAATAATCTCCAGAGATGTCGGACATAATGGTAAATATGTGTGCATACTATAATATATACGATATTTCATAAGAAATAGGTTAACCGAGAAAAAATTCATTAAACAGCTGGATACACATACAGACAATTTTAAAATAAAATCGTCTTAACATAAATAATAAAAGAGAAATTTTTGTAAATATTGATATTTACCAATCAAGATAGTCCAATTGTAAAAACATCTATGGGTTGTTTATATGAAAATGATTTTTCAAAAGACTCACCATTCTATAGAATAGCACCCTTCATAAAAATATTGAATATACTCAGTATGCTGGGCAGTGTGCATCAAAAAAAAAAAAATTATCGCTAAGCTCGTAGATTTTTATTTGATAATAAAAATAAATTTGTTTTCTCAGAAAATTGTTGGAATAAATTTGTAGCGATGAATGATTTTGAACGTTGAACGTGAAATTAATATGAATATTGTTTTCATTAGTGAAAAATGTTCGAGGCTTTATAGCGAATCCCGCGCAGAGCTTCGGAAGCTTCAGCGTACATAAAAAAAAATTCTCATTTATCAGTGAATAATTTATGAACCGCATTAACTTGTCTGTTCTCGTCATTTTCGGAATATTTTTTCAATTAGTTCATTTTGTATTCTATTCGAATTCTGAATGATGTGTTCGCTGGTGATGTTTATCGATTCTCCGGCTCAAATTATTTATTGAAATTCTTTGAACTCAAACGCTATCTGGTACTTAAGAGGGCCAACACAAAAAATATTTTAATATATTGTCCTCATATTCATAACAGATTTTTTTTTTTTTTACCTTATCCAATTCATCTGGGGTCTAAACATCCCGATCCACTTTGTTCTGTTCCATGCTGGTCAGAGATTTACTCGAGATAAAACTCAGTACCGTATGTACACGTGAGATTTTGTGTTAAACTCAGAGATCGGCTGGAGATTAGAAGAGACAAAAAATCAAATCCATCTACACAACGCTACATTGACAGCGGATCTAAACGCGTGCGCACAAAACACAAAAAATACTTACAACTATTTATTCTGGAAAGTTATACAAACTGAAGGCATAAATTAATAGCATTCATTCTGTTTTTAATTGCTACTGGAAAAATCAAACTCATCCAACTAACGAACGGAACATCAATGGTATGTAGATGATATAGGTACTTTAATTCAATACTCACAACATAACATAAAAATACATAGATTCAAAATTAAACTAAGCAGTATGTGATATATAAGTTGTAGTAAAAAGGAACGATTTTGATCTTGAGCATATATAAAAATACTTTTATATGAACTGTATTAAGAATAAATAAATTTTAAAAATAACCTTGCTGAACTTAAGTACTCAACCCATACACCATTCACAATAATGTTTTCGCGTGTTGTTTGTTTGTAGGCTCTTCAAAAAAAAAAACAAATAAGAATAGAAATAGATGTGAGTCTCTTCCCAACCCATAGCACATTTAAGGATTTTGGTGTTTCTACAACTCGTCTTATATGTATGCTCTAGAATTTGTCGCGTCTCTTGGATTCATAGAATTTTATTTAATTATTTATTTTTATTCTATGATTCGATCAAAAATTATTTTTTGCATACCAAAGCACTAACACTGGCACACGGTGCTTTTGACATGGTATTGCAAGCCAATACAAAAATGTCAATTTACGAACATCAGCCTTGGTAATACTGGATCCTGCATACACAAAAGCCCAGAATATACAAAAGTGTAGATTGTATTAATCGAACTTTAGCACTTATCTCCCTTCTGTGTTTCATCTGGCGTAGCGATGGGGGGATAAAAATTTGTTTCCATTTTGTAACTGAAGCGTAAAAAAAAATTATTAGAAAGACAACCATCGTTAGTTTTGCCAGTAGCGGAGATTTTCCGAACTCTTAGATAAAGCACCTCCTCGTTAATGGAATCATCTCCGTGCCTATGAATATAAATTGCGTGTCATTAAAAATATATTTTAAAACAAGCGTTGACATAATTTAGCGGTTGGGTTCCGAAAAATACATTTTAAAATAATCTTTTTGTTTCGAACATGTTTTTAATATAAAAACATATTTATATTTAATCGACATAGCACTTACTTCATGGTGCAGTATAACTTTTTAATTTTAAATATTTAAAGATATAAAAACGCCTTTAAAATAATCTTTAAATTTTTAATGAAGCTGAATAAATATAGCTCGTAATTAATATATTTAATTATTATTTTGCACGGCTCGGTAATTAACTGAAATATGATTGAGTCTCATAATTCCGGAAACAGAAACGATAGTACAAATTACGATATTATTTAATTTTGCTTAAACTCTGCAAAATCAGCGAAATTCATTGAAATGTTTTACTCGTAATGTCTGAAGCTCCTTGATAAGTTATTTACATAAATCTTCCGAAAAGGAAATTATGCAATACGAGATTTTAACCCTAGAGCACTAACCATACAACATTTAAATATTATACTATTAAGGAGAACACATTATTATTGTTAAGTTGTGTATTCAGAACATGTGTCTCTGATATTTCAAATACTAATTAAATGTATCAATTAGAAAGATATACATATAAAATCAATTTTGTCGAAAAATATTGTTGTTACTACCAGGATTCGAACTTGAATCTCTTGTAATCAGGGGGAACGTGCATTATCCGATTATGCTATACCAACACAGCGGATTGACGACAAATTTTCTAACCTACATGTTGCACTTTTCAAATTAATACATTTATCGTTCCATTATTTGAAACATCTTTGTTTAAATTATATAAAATTGATTTTATATGTATATATTTCTAATTAATTTGTATTTATAATATTATACATTGAACACAGAATCCATTCACAGAAAATTAAGTTGTTTGAAGAATGCGAGTTTCTTGATGTCTGATAGCTATATGTTTAAAAGGCTAATTATTGAAGCCCAAAACGAGAATGAGTCAAATCATATTTTGTTGTTTCTGACTACAATTGCTTGCCAAGTAATGTGAAATATTTTTCGACTGATAAACTTTAATAATATCTCAGAAACTGGTAATTGAGTGTTGGTGAAACATAAACTGAGCAAAGATTTATGGAAATGCTTACATGAATGGAATATCATTTCTGTATTTTATTTTAATTTTATGTCTTTTCTTCATTAAACATGGGTAAACGTATTTTATACACAGGTAAACGAGAATATTAAATGATTCTATAATTTTAATTATGTATTTAAATCAATTAATAATTGTGTCACTTGTATTTTTATTGAGATTAATTGTTTGATATATCATTTAGATTTTACTGATGCACATATATAACGGACGATCCTGTCTCCTTTAGTACAGACTTGTATGAAATTTAATAGAAGGACTCAGGTATACAATATTTTGTATCTTCTCCTAGTTCGTTAGACTTTAATTGTCAGCTGAGAATATATTGCTCGAAAAATGTACAAACATAATAATAATCACATCAACGGTTTAAACAACTGTTTAAATAACGTCCTAAATAACAATTTAGTAAAAAATAAATTTAATGTCGTAACACACAATCTCAGTCACATTGATTATTGCATTGCGGCTTATATTGGGAAGCGATCCTGAAAATACAATACAATAATTATTTAATTTGTTTTAAAACAGATGTGTTAACATTTCTTGATTGGAACATGTTTGATAATACACCTTGAAATATTGGACCTTAATTTTTTCTGGTTTTATAAAAATATCATGTACGAGTATAACTAAATTTAAGTTTTCTCACTATTTTCAAACTAACCCTGGTCCTGCGCTATGAAACTAAAATTAATTTTTGATTGCTGGATGCAGGTATCTTTGTAACCCTTGTCCTTTGAATCTATAGATAAGTGTACACCCACACGTGCCAATCAATTCAATATTATTGTATTCATTATAACGTATCGTAATTTTGAGTATAACTGATCTTTGTCATCTAAGAACAAATAATATATTTTTAATACCCAAGAAGTAACAAAGGTAAGTACACAATGAGACAGTGCCGATTCACAAACCAAATATATTAAGAATCCTTAGAAAGTCAATGCAACTTAATGCTATAATTACCGAATTTTACCACGATTTTATTATTGTTAATGAAGAAACACTTTCAATCAATTCTTTCACCTGTTTTCTGACTTTTATATATTATATATTATCCGGGGAAAAAATTTCACATTCTTCAATTGTTACATCCGGGGTAAAAATTTCATATTCTTCAATTGTTACATCCGGGGTAAAAATTTCAAAATATGCATATATCCGTATTACATCACCGCGCGTCTAATATGTGCAAGCGCCGTTCGAATATTCAGTACGAACTATTTTAAATCAATATCCGCTGTCCATTCCATACTTCGTATACGAATAGTGCATGTTATCAAAGTGATATATGCACAATACTTTTGGTTCTCAACTTCCAATTTCAATATGCACAAGTCGACTGGAAAACTTTATGTAACTTTTGAATATTCTAAAGCAAACAAAATTATTTCGTTAGCAATATTTGAATATGTCCAAGAATACACAATTACAATACGGTTTATCTACAAAGGCGCTGTTATTAAACAAATATCAGATATCTCGTAGAGACTAAACTATTTTTTTTATTATATTTAATGGAAAAATATGGGGTAATAAAAACGTTCACCAATTCTCACTCCTCAATCTCCACATTTATCAATTTTTTAAAGTTGTATATATGTTAGTATGTGGACTAGCTTCAAGTATCATTACACCTTCGCCACCCATGGACCAAATTAGATAATTAATTTTTCTTTTTTTTTTTAAACTGCATATATGTTATTACTATGAGAATCTGATTTTTTTTTTAAATTATTTAAAGCAATATTCTTTATCTGTAAAATGATTTTTAACATATTATACTATAATACGCATGATACAATATTTTTCTATATTATTTTCCATTAACCATAATTTTAAAAAATAGCTCTGTCTCTATGAGATATCTGATATATGTTTAAAATTATTTCGAATTAAATAAAAATATTATTTATTGGATATGAACACAGACTAGTAAATGAATAGATATAATACGAAGTGTATATGTAGGAGAGGGGTTCGGAACATTATTTGTGGGGGGAGAGGTATTCTACATACATATATCCAACGAAACATAAATCTTTGTATAAACAAGGCGTATTATTTACATTAATGCATATTATATCGTCAGCGTTTAAATTTTCGTTCCAATCGACACATATTTTAAAAATAAGTCACGGAGCTCTTTGATTGCGTGAATGGCACTAAAGTAAAAATATAGAGAGACAAAGAATTTGCGTTATTTCATCTATTTATTTGGTGGTCTGTGCAAATTGCTAATATATACTTATCCACAGGCGTCCACCGCAAAACATCGTAATCGACAATAGACATATTTCACAGGCAAAACATCACTTAATTATACTTTTATTGATTTTTTAATTTACAAGCCATAAATATACAATACATTGGCTGCATGCTTGCTAGCTTCCCGACTATGGCTTCAGTAGCAGCTCATGCGTCTCACTATGTTTCATTGATTTTAATTAATAGTAATGACCACTGTGATAAATTTAGTGTAAATCATGTACCTATTTATATATGTTCTTTACTGCCTGTCATGTTCATGCACTAACAACCAAGTACATGATCGTATCTCACAACATACTTACAATAAGTACCAAATGGAAACTCGATATTATAGGTGAATCATCGTTCACATCTTGTAGATACACTTGACAGGTGGCACAGGCAGCAAGAGAACTCAGTGCGGTGGCAAGGCGCTGATTCCGAACCATTTTACCTGCGCACTGGGGTGAGGCAGGGCGGGTGCATGTCGCCAATCCTCTTCAATATAAATATTGACGAATTGAGCGAACGACTATCTGACGCAAAAATTAACTACCACATAGTTATGCCGATGATATAATTATACTAGCGCCATCTATAAAAGGTATAAGAAAGCTTTTACAGATATGTGAAACATGCCAGTGAACACAATATTTCGTACAATGCCAGCAAATCGGTCATAGTGGCGTTCAAATATGGAAAAGGGTCAGATAATATCCCTCCCGTGTGGTTGGACGGGACGAAATTGAGCGTTCAAAATAAGGTCAAATACCTTAGCCATATATTCGGATGTATATATATATATATATAATTCATATATAAGATGGACAAGACGATGATGATATAGAACGGCAGAGGAGACAGTTGAGCGTTCGTGCAAGTATGCTGTCACGGCGTTTATACCGATGCAGTAAGTAGATGAAGAGCATCCTGTTTAAATCGTTCTTCACCAGCATGTATACCTGCGAGCTCTGGTCGAAATACAAGCAAGTGACGTATAACCGTCTCCGAATTCAGTACAACAACTCATACAGAATACTGTTCGAAATGGCGCGTTATTGCAGCGCATCTACAATGTTCATCGAAGGTCGTATACATGGATTCGTTTCGCTTCTGAGACATCGAGTTGCGGGCGTAAAGCTGGGCTAGAGCTCAGCACAAACTCGTTGATACAAGCGGCGCTCTCATGAAAAGTGGTTCCTGACCAGAGAATGGCAACTGTTACAGAATCGAATACATTACAATAATGGCCGTGACTGATAGTAGTTTTATTAGGAATTATTTATATTTTATGTGTAACACTTTAACTTTTTATTAACTTTTATTTTATTTATTAATATTTTCCTTGGTTTTCTTTTTCATAGCATTATATTTATTTCATAACCTTAATGTTTAACATAATATGTATTATCTCTATGGTGAATCGGGTTAAAAAAAACCTGATCACGCTGGAATAAACACATTATTATTATTAACCTTCTGACATACTTTCACCTACACACCATCACCATCATCTCTCATTACCACCCAAACTGGTACAGCATAATATTTCACTATGAAACCTCTGAATAGATAATCATTCGCTTCATACGAGCACATGTTATTCTCCAAAGTGACATATTTTACGTCTCATTTCAATACGAGCTAACCCATGAACCTCGTGTATCCATAATTTTAAATATTTTGAAAGACATTTAAAAACAATAAAAAATTATTTAACACCTGAATGCGCAGATATCTGAATTGTCAACAAAATGTCAGTGAAAATATAATTTTGTAAGTGTGAAATGTTTGGCGTTTAACATACAGATATTTTTAAAAGAGCAAAAAATCTAGAATATAGATAAAATCTTGTATGGTTTCAAAATTTTAAATACAAATTCAGTTTGTATGAATTTAATACATAGCCGATCGATACGTTGGCATCAATTGTTGGGTTAACTGGATTTTGATTATGTATGCATGAAAATAAATATTTTCGACAAAATTTTATGCAATTTGGTTTTCACTTTGATAGAGATAGAGTTGTCTACAGACACGTTTTCATACACAGTGGGATTGTGATTGGTGTTCGATAATATCAGTGATCGAAAACTGTGACTGTGATCACAGTTTCTGATATCACAATACACTAAATATTTTTTTTTAAATATAATTTTGAGCGTATTTATTTATATTATTAAAATTTATTTGCGTAAAAAACATATATATACAAAATGTAAAAAAAAAATACCAACAAAATTAAGTTACTAGTAAGCTAGCATAAATATTTCCGACAAAAATCGGTTCCAAAATATGGCGCTAATAAAATTATGGAAAATCCGGTAGATGGGGCTGATTCAAGTGATAATCGATATAAACAAAAAAAATAATTTGAATCGCGAATCGCGATATTCTCAGATATGAATCACTTATAGTGAGTGTGACTCACTCATATCAGTGATTCACTCGCGGTTCGTGATTTTGAGCTCATCACTATTTCAATGATTTATCTTAGCGTCATTCACGGTGTACATATCAGTAATACTTTTTAATTGTTAGCTTAATCTATGCCAAATGGCGACTAAAAATTACACGCCTTAAGTGTTCATATTAAAAAACTTCCATTACTACATATAAATAGCCTGCGCCTAATACTTTTAGGGTTTGCAATCAGCAAAACACTTGCGTTAGTGATTCGTCTTCCATAGGTGCTTTGGCTTGGAATTGGTATGAACTAGTATAGTACAGATACATTCTTTTTAGCACAATTATTCAAAGATTATTGCACAACAATTTTTGAACGAATGAAAATTTGCATATTTCGGAAATTACAGATTATTGCGAAATAATATGTCGAAAAATAATATTCAATACTTTAGGCTTAAAGTCTGGAGATGCTTTGGGTAGAATGACGAATTAGATTAAATTTATTTATTCATTAACCTTTTGACTGCCAACCGTATTTGAAATGGAAGACACCACATAAAAATCTTGACTTAAAAGTATCTATCAAAAGCTGGGAACTGTCATCCAAAAATGGCAAAATGATGTTAAAAATATGACATTAACCCTTGCAAGGGTCTTTAGTGTCTGCAAGGTCAAAAAGTGCGTGTTATCACGCTTAACATGTAAAGTTTGGCATGTTAACGCGATCATGGCATTTAAAAGGTTAAGATCACAGCTTTGGTTATTAAATATTTCCAGTTTTTTGTGGTTCATACAAAATACATTAAAATAATGAATACTATGCTATGTATAAAGTGATTAATAATTATATTTTCGTAGAAAGCAATCACTTTGTTATTTGATATATTATATTAAATTTATATGAAACCACGAAATTCATTATATGTCAACCGGTTTTGCTTATCTCAAGCTTCATCAGGACGTATTTAAAACTGATCATAAATACAAAAAGAGTGCACTTATATATACAAGAAGATAGAATATAAAATTACATGTGAAAGAAAGAGACATAATACATATATAGTTAAATAGAACATCAAGGGAGACAGAATATAAAATTATATGCAAAAAAGAGAGACAGAATACATATACAGATAAACGAAACATTAAGGGATGGTAAAATACATTGTTGATAGATATTAAATTGATTTTATAGGAAACATACCTAATATGGGGCTAATGGATAAATTAATTTGATTATTGAAATTGGTGGTACGCCAATTCTTTTGTATTTATGATCAGTTTTAAATACGTCCTGATGAAGCTTGAGATGAGCGAAACCGGTTGACGTACAATAAATTTCGTGGTTTCATAAAAAATTATTGTTATTTTATTTAATATGATTAATGATTTGAGATTCGCCGTAATTTAAAATTGATTGCTTTTAAAATTGGAATAGTAGAAGTATTCATTTAAAATATTACAAAATATAAATTCAAAACTTGTCGAAAATGTATTCGAATGCAATAGCGAAAGTGGAGAACGCGCTTCCCCGGATAGGAAGAGGTCCAGGTTCGAATCCCGGTAGCAACAAAATATTTTTTCGATTGATAGATTTTTTCTGTATATCTTACTAGTTAATTAATTTTATTTGTATTAAAGTTATTGTAAATAATTGTATTATTTAAAAGCAAGCCTTTGCATTACTGCTGCTGTGACTACCATTGGCCACGAAGCAGCTAATGTCTTTCTGCTAGTACGTATTTTAATATACATTCCATATTATACTGTCGTACATGCGATTGTCATTGTATTATTCCCTCGGTATTCAGCAGTTTGATGACTTGGCAAAGCTTTGAACCAATGCACTACCCCTGTGTAAATATTTCTGAGATACTGCGATACCACGGAAGTTCAAATATCATTGAATATGAGTTACTACATTGTATTTGTATGCACTGTAATACGGTTTGTGTATAAATATTTCCAGAGTTCAGCACCATATATGATGGTACAATGTACTATAAATAGATGGCGCTTTGTTTCGGGACTTCATCAGGTAAATTTCCTAGCTATCATGTTAGCTCAGATGCATACCGTTCTTCTTTACCGCTGTAAGGTGATAAATATGATAAGCGATGCTCAAACATTATTCGACTATCAGGGAGAGGGAGATATTATTTAAACCATTCAAAGGATTTTGGTGAAACTTGGTGGAATTCCATGATCATTTTATAAATTGAGTTAAAACTTTGTTTTATTTATTTATTTATTAACATAACTTGTAAAATAAGATAAATTTACAACAGAAGTGCAATACACAAAGAAAAATATTACATAATGTCATCATGTTACATAATTAAAAATAAATAATAAATATAAAATGTGAAATAGCAATTTATCCGTCACCATTGAGTTGAGTCACAAAAAATTGTAATAATGTAGTTCTATCTAGAATTAAATTATCAGAAAAAATGTCGACTACCTCCGCATATTCATTCCCCAAAGAATACTGCGGAGTTAGCTAGTTCATGAGTTTTGACATTGCCACTGTAATAACACAATGAATTGTGTGGGAATGGGGGTGGAGTTAAAATGGATGTAATGGGCGATATTTGAATATTTATTATGTTTTTATTGGTAATTTTATAGAATGTCTAACTTTCGTCCTTTGGCGCAACTATGTATAAGTTGTAAATAACTCTTATCAAATGAATGGCCCTCCATTCTTGCATGCTCAGCCATTTCGGAGCTTAAACTGAAGTTTTTTTATAGTTTTCTTATTTTCTTCTAATCTATTACTGTCCGTATATTACTGTCTGAAAGTATTTTTAATTTTAGATGAATAATATTATTGATAATAGGAAGATGTTTCCGAAAACGTTCTAACGTTTAAAACAATAAAAAATATAGTTGAATAAAACAGTGTTTTAACTAAATTTATAAAATATAATTTTAGTATTTTTTTTTTTACATTCACAGTAGGTTTATGAGATTGAGCCGTTAAATAATTTTCTGTATATTTCTTCCGTTAAAAAGTAGCAGTGCTTGGAAGTATAAATGCTAATAGTTAAACAAACTTTTTTTTTGTTTATGAGGATTCAAAGAAAATTAAATACTGCTCTATGTTAACTTGATTAGTTTACATTTTCATTTAAAAAAAAGTACAACCTGAATAATAATAAGAATATAAATGGGACCGGGAAAAAACTAGCGATGCTTGGTGCAAAAAAAAATCGAGAACACCAGTTCCAGTCTTTTGTTCGGTTTCTTTTGGAACCGGTTCCAACTTTTGAAACGCACGATTGAGTCTGATGAATTAGATTATATGAGGCTTTTGGTGATTGTTTATTTGATCAGGGTAGAAAAAAATATAAACGATAGTGGTGTGTGAAGAGAGCGGAGCAAAACTAGTCATCAGGGTAAGCCATCGGGTCAGGCTGAAGCCTGAAACCTGGATACAGATGTCGCTTGCGTCTTTTAATCAGCTGGGTACCGCAACGATTGCAGTGTTTCGAATCACACCGATCATATAAGGTAAAGATAAAAATAACTTGTTATTTATTATTTATAACTTTTGGCGACCCGTAGCCACTTAACGTTAACATTGCAAAGAAAAAATCTCAAATTATTTTTAATTTTTACCGATGACACCGATTTTTCTTGCATCCCACCTTACTCAATATGTTATAAATTAATTAATGAGTTAATTATGTGGAACCGGTTACTACAATATCGATTTACTGATTGTTTTGGTGACTTGATAGTAACCGGTTAAAAATCACTGGGGCACAAATTTCTACCATCTCTAAATAAATACTTTAGACATAAATTATACAAAACGTTACTGTCACCTAGTCAAAAACTTATGTAATATTTCGTATTTGGGCTTGGATTTTTTGAAAATGTTGTCGATACTTTTTGAGACGTATCTCGTAATATTGGCGTATATAATTTCCACCCTTTACAATAGGTAATTGCATTGTTACATTACTATAAAGATCATTGACCTATTTTGCATAATCAAATACTTATGCATTCAATACTTTTTCAATATCAGTGCCACAAACGTGACCTCTATTGTTCAATAAAATTAATACAAATGCATAATGATATCATTGATTGATTTGGCAGTTGCTTCATGGTGTAACATTTAAATTTTTTATAATATAAAATTTTTACTTTCACTTTGCACTACACACACACACAGTTTTTTGAGTTGTATCACTACTAGTTTTGGGAAGAGCAGTCCTTCCCATCTACAGGTGTAAATTGAACTAGAATTAAATGCAGTTTAGTCTTATAAACTCTCGAAAGAGTTCGAGAATCCTTCCAATTTACATTCGATGACCCAACCAATGCAAACCCTCTACCATCACTTCACTCGAGTCCCACAAGACTTCACACATCTAGAGGATATTCTCCGGTGTTTGGCGCAGCTCGTGCAGAAGAGTGTACGATTCAAGAGTAGGACTTCTCAACTATATGAAGATACATAGCAAATAAATCATGGAAGACATCATTAAATTAAGGTAATAAATATATGTATAATAGTCTTAAATAACATGTGTTTATAATTTAAGGAATTAATTGAAATCCCCGACGACTGTAATAAATATCGTAATTCTCCATCTAACTTAACTAATTAATTTCTTCTGTCTCACTGTGGGGGTAGCAGTGTGGATAATAAATTAATTAAACAATAAAAAAAGTAGGCTATTTATTTTTCCTTCCCTTTAAAGTACGATCCTCTCAGGCTTGAAATTATTTTCGTAAAGCGAAGTAACTTTTGTCGAGTCTGCGTAAGTATAGTTTGACAAGTAACAACTGAACCTTTTAATATACAAATTCTTGTAAAAGTAACCCCTTATGCGAATAGCTCGGAGCAATTGCGCAATTAAATTGAATTAAACTTTTACTGAGAATTTCAAGTAAAAAAAAATCATGTTTTAAATACGTGGACGCTGTGGAGAAAAGTTTAGAGGGAAAAATCATACCTCAGAAGAGCAAAAATAATACGTTAAACGACAAATTATGTAGACCGTTATATCATTGATTTTTGTAAAGGATGTCCGGCGGGAAAATTTTCAAGTTTAATATTAAATAATTTTTAAAAAACTACGATCTTATTCTCATATTTTATTTATACAAAATGGAGTTAAAGGATGCGGATTTTATGCTTTGCAAACAATATCGTCTAAATGCCGTCCATTTCTTTTAAGACACTCTTGCAATCGAACTCTTAAATTTGCGAACACGCGAAAACATAGCATTGTTTCAAGAATACGCGCGACGCTCTTTTATCCCCTTAACGCTGTCATCTTACCAACTTGCGCGCGTCATACAATGCGCGACATTAATAATTAAAGGTGTGGAGTTCTATCTCCTCCACAGCCATCGTTACCGTCGAAGACTCCTGTGCGTAAATACAGAGCTCCTGTCAGCCTCAAAAACATGCCCGGTACCGACGTCAATAGCTCCTGAGCGCTAATCCTCTCGCTGTTACCTTCCAGTTAAAGATCTCCAGCAAATGCTCCTCTGTGTAATTTTTTTATTATTAATAATAATTATTATTTATTTTTTGTGTCATAACACAGTGTGTTATATTGTTATAATGGGATAATACATTTCAGCCAGTTGTGTGCAGTAAATATTGCTTTAGGTTATACTGTTACCAATGATATTATACAAATATATATTATATATGTTGTAAATAGGAATATGAACTTTTATTTAACCAACGTCTTTAGACAAAATGAATCCGTTGTTTATACGACCCTTCCATGTATTTACTTGTAATTTTAGAGTACTATTAAAAGTGTTTTTAAAATTTTAGTTTTAACACAAACTTAGTAACTTAATAACTTCTTTTCCATATAAGAATCAATATAAAAAATATATGGACGTTTTTAAGAACAATTTTTATGACTGAACATGATTTGTTTATTTTTTTAAAATCCTTCATGTAAAAACTAAACAAAATAATTATTTTTATTAAAGGTTAATAACGTAGGAAATAGTTCTGCCGATTGTTTTTTTGTTTTTTTCAAATCAAAAAAAAATTCATGCACCAAATGCACCTCGACCATGAAATCAACACGAAGATAGTAAAATTCGCGAATTAGTAAAAGAGAAAGTAGACACATCAATGATTTGCACGCAGTTGTAACCCTTTCTAATGTTATTCTGTTAAAAAACAGCATAAGTAACGACTCTGTCCTGCCTGCTAAGTTAATATTTTATTTTATTTTTCTGGTATAGTAGTAAATATTGCGATTATTATCAAATAAACACGTGAACGCTAGGTTAAGCACATATACATATTCATACAATATATGTAATCATTAATCATATATATATTTCTCTAAACTGATGACTAATATACATATCCTTCATAATGGTATCCGAATTAATGAAGATTATTTAAAAATGAAAATTTACACATACTTACTGAGATCAGTCTATCAGATCAGTCGTGATTTGGTACAGCAGTTAAATATTATGGATTATTGTCCATTCTCTGGTTGAAATCTGATTCCTTCAAACAATTCTTAGATCACCGAGTTTTCCATGGTGTTCCCGTATCTGGGAATATTGCAAACATGTCGTTATTATTATTAAACATGATGGAAAATAAAGAGACATCAGTGAACACACTCAAATATAAATTCAAACACATTCTTATCTTAACAATATATTAAATAATAATTTAATGTATTAATTATAAAAATATACATTTAAAATCAATATTTTATATATATCAAATTTATAATTATTTAGGAGAACACATTCTTATTGTGAAGTTGTAATTATTCAGAACATAGGTCTGTGATATTTTAAAAATGCCACCGGGATAACAACAATATTTTTCGATAAAATTGATTTTATATGTATATCTTTCTAATTAATATATTTAATTCATTTTTAAAATTTATAATTAATACATTAAATTAGTATTTATAACATCACAGACCTATGTTCTGAATAATTACAACATCACAATAAGAATGTGTTCTCCTTAATAATTAACAATATATGTCCAAGAACACACAATTACTGAATTACCTCCAAAGCTTTGTTATTAAACAAATTATAGATAATCACGAAATTTAATAAAACAAATAAATTTTCAGACTAAAGATGACGACAGTGAAGATATAGTTAATACATGAAGTGTTTCTACATAGTAACGTATATACAACTTCCAAAAGGTTTATTGGGTGAAGTGGTGAACGCTGCATTGTATAAAGTGATCACTTAAGCCCGCCGAAGATACCTAATACCTATACTTCCATATTTTCCATGTAATATTATATAAATAGTTTCGTCTCTATGAGATATCTATAATTTTTTAAATAATATTCTTATCTAATTATTTGATTTCTCTGTTATATTACATTTTTTTTTTAAATATTGCTGTTAATATTTTAAATTATTTTAACATTTTACATTTAACTTTAATTTTTTATGTTAATTTTATTAATTGAAGAGTAATCCTTGCCATAAAACTGGTACGTATAAAAATTGTTATGTTATGCATGAAATAATGTTCGAAAAAAATCAATAATTCAATAGCTTAAAAATTCCCTTTAAACAGATAGTAATATGAACACAACAAAAAAAAATCATTAATATAAATTTAGCTTAGAATTCAGTAAACAAAAAAAGACATTATTTTTGTATTGTTATGATTAAAATTTAAAATATATAATATACGTGAAAGCCTTGCTCAAGTGCTTGAGTGAGTATTTTTAAATATCCAAGAACGTCGATCTTTTTTAAAAATTCATTTATAATTATCGTAGCAGACACGAGTTCACAGAATCCAATGCCAGCTTTTTGGAATGGTACTTTCACCCCCAGGCTGATGCTCGAGGCTACCAGGGGTCGCTGTGCTTCTCCGAATTCACAGCAGATACAGAGTGTGGGCAGGGTGTATTCAAATCGACCGTGTGACTAATGACATACAAATATTACGACATAACGTGTCTATGAGACCTTTATAAACGTTATTATTAATATTTCCATATTCCCGTGCGTGTTGAAGGTGAACACAAATTGCTGTCGGCTCTTCGAGTACTGTCACTTGGGGGGACTTTGGTCTTGTTAAATTTTCATTAGAAATCTCGACATGTAAAAGGCAGCGTCTGTATGTTACCTTAAATTCAAGAATGGCTATATGGATTTTTTTTTAGACTAGATATTATATTATATTATATAAAGATGTCCCAGAGATAATAGTCCAAGTGGAGTTCGATTATTATATAAACCGTTGAATGTCCGATAACCTTATTTGACGCTTAATAGTTTACTAGTGATGTCCCAGAAATAATAGTCTAAGTGGAGTTCGATTATTATATAAACCGTTGAATGTCCGATAAACTTATTTGACGCTTAATAGTTTACTAGTGATGTCCCAGAGATAATAGTCCAAGAGGAGTTCGATAAACCGTTGAATGTCTGATAACCTTATTTGACGCTTAATAGTTTACTAGTGATGTCCCAGAGATAATAGTCCAAGTGGAGTTCGATAAACCGTTGAATGTCTGATAACCTAATTTGACGCTTAATAGTTTACTAATGATGTCCCAGAGATAATAGTCCAAGTGGAGTTCGATTATTATATAAACCGTTGAATGTAGGATAACCCTATTTGACGATTAATAGTTTACTAGTGATATCCCTTAACAGTAAGCTCTGTTTAACCTTCTGTCTCTGTGATACTCAGGATCAATATTAATACAAATTAAATTAATTAACTAGAAATATATACATAAACAATCAATTTATCGAAAAAATATTTAAGTTTTTACTGGTATTAAAATCAAATAAAAAATAAAATGTATTAATTAGAAAGATATCTAAGATGTATAATGTATCAATTTGAAAAGTGTAACATATAGGTTCGAATCCCGAACAATTTTTTTCGATAAACTTGATTTTATATGTATATCTTTCAAATTAATAAATTTAATTAGTATTTAAAATATCACAGACCGTCTGTTCTGAATAACTACAACTTCACAATAAGAATGTATTCTCCTTAATAAATAAATATATATATATATTAAATTAAATTTATTTTGATTTTATCGAACTTTTTTATCGACTGTGAGTCCGAGTGTGGCTGAGGAGCCTTATTCTCCAACCGTAAACTTTTCCAAGATTAATCGTGATTCTACGTTTGATTGGTGTTATATTGTAACTACAATTGACATTTGTAATTATTTTTAATTCGGCGAGTAACCACTGGTATACTAAAAACTAAACTTCCAATCGTAAAAAGACTCTCCAGTCATCGTTTCAACTGAACATCAATCACAATTACAGTTTCTCATCACTAGCAGAAAATCTTCCAATGATTCGTCCAACATAAAATGGTATATATATATATGTATCAGATTAGTAGGCAACTCACAACATAATATAAATAGTTTGTTCGTAAAGCCGGGCTTTCTGTTAGTAAGTTTAATTAATCTTACCTAAATAAATCCAATACAGTTGCCGATTACCGTTTCAATCACAATTCGCTCCATTGAATCATTAATTCAATATTCTCAATTTCAGGGTAAATGGATTGAGTCATTTAAATTGTTCACTGCTTGGCTGAAGTTCAATACTTGGGAGGATGTTTTTTATAAAAATATTATTTGTATAAAAGTTTAATAATTCATATATTTAAAAATGTTTATTTTTCGTCTAATATAATGACGTATTTATGCATTGCAGTTTTTTAATTATATTTCTTCATATATATCCACATCGGTCTCTCATGAAAGAGGATAGCGTTCTCCGTGATCTCTCAGCATCCTGCAGACGGCTGTCATACGAGTGGGAGATCTTCCTCTTCGTCCTTCGATGTGGCCCACCATAACAAGCTTTTCCTAGCTACGAGTATCTTCTATCTAAAATTTAATCAAACTTTTACATTTCTTGTTTAGAATTTAAGGTATTTTTGCTTATTTTATACAATTATAATGGACAAACAGTTAATATTTGTGATGTCCTTGGGATTGTATTGATGAGTGTTTGTATGAATGCCGCACCGCCGCACTTGAATACATATTTGTGGATGGTGTGGGGGTATAAAGGGTAACGCGCGTCAGGTGCGCGCTCTTTCTCTCTGCGAGTCCATCGGCGTTATCGTATACTTTGTACTGGTGATATATCATACCTTGCATCTAAATTGTATTATAAACGTGTAATTGTCACAAGGAGTATCTCTTGGACCTTCACACTACGAGGTGTACACTGAAGACGTACTTAGAAGACAAGTACCTAATATTGGCGCAGTCGGTAGGATAATTGGCGCAACGTAACATTGGCGCAGCCGGTAGGATAATTGGCGCAACATAACAATATTAACTAAACTATACATACAAATTACGCGTAGGTGTGGTGAAAAGTTCTAGGTTCAGACTTGACAATATATCTTCTGTGTACAGTTTTCTGACCTAATCTGTCGTGTATCTAACATTTCTGGACGAGGTTTCACATCCCATTGCAGGGCTGATGTGATGTGTAATTGTTAGTGTTGTGATTAAGTACTGGCTTGCAATACCGTGTCTAAAACAGGTATTATGTGAAATGAGTAGTATTGTATTATGTGTAAGTTTCATCCACTGTCAGATTACTCTCTGTGCGGACACTTCGACTTCTGTTGTTTTTTGAAGCGCCGGATACTAGAGATTCCAACCAGAATATTCGAATATATTCGGCCTTTTTCTACTATTCTATACTCGAATATTTGTGCAGCTATTAGAATAGTATTTTCACTAATTTCTAAGGATGGAATATTAAATAATTCTCAGGATTCAGAGATGCCTATTGCTTGTTCGAAGAGTTCATCGACGTCCAAATTGCAGACTGAATTAAGAAGCACTATTTTATCCTAGTAGAAATTACAAATGCTTGTTCAAATAATCTAAAAAAATATTTATGATATTTAAATAATTTCCAAAAAGGGACAGAAACGTTACTGAGCTGATATTTTCAACTGCAGTGACGATAAAAACAAAATTAAGAACAAATTTAAAATACGAAAAGCTCAATGTGTTAATATTTTTAAAACTAAAATAAATAAACAGTTTATGGTAAATTAGCTCGTTAATTTAATTGAAGTATTCAACATTAATTTCATACTGTTGTCATACATTAGAAACTATTCGAATATTTTTAGTTTTACAATTCGATTTTCGAATTTTTGATGATGTCGAATAGTTGGAATCTTTACCGGATAGCGTGAGGCTTTTAATATTCATCCCTATTAATATTCACGGGGTGATAATATATTTCAATTGCCTCCTTAACTAGACGTGCGTGATGACTTTTGGGCATTCCTTGGATTTTCGACTCAAATGCTAAATGGTGGCCTGTTTTCGTGCAGTGTTCAGCCAATGTCGATTTTTCCTGGATGGCCGACTTTGCAAGCCCATTTATGCTCGTCAGTCAAGCTTGCTTCCTCTCTTCACTATCCTGTGCACATCTGTCTGATTGGCTGTCCATTTTATTGGAGATCGATCTCTTGCTCATCATACTTGTGTAATAATTTTTCAATAATGCATGTTGTGGAGAGCCCTTTTTTTAGTATCGAGTTCTTGATGTATAGAGACGTTTTTTCGTCTCGTAGTACATGATATATGCAAAGTATGACGCCATCATCACACCTCATAGATGTCGAGCTTTTTTTTTCAGTGTCTATATTTGAATACCACAGTTGGATATTTATTTATCAAACCCATTCGGGTTTTAATACATGTACTCCTAGCAACTACAGAAAAAAAAATGTTCCAACACAGTTTTTATAACACATTATTGAAAATCTTTTTTACCTAAATAACACTTCACTTAACTCAATATAGTCATTAATATATTTTGCAGATATAAATATATTAGTTTGTTGGTATCAATCCACCTCCAAGTCGGCTTATCATTCGTATTCAATCACATCGACAGGAAGATTGTGGTGGCTCTGCTTACGCCTCACATAGCTGCATGAAAAATCACTTTACAGCCGTACAGTTCGACTGGTACCAGCCAAATCGTACACAACAATACGTCGCGCCGCAACTAGTCCGAGGAAACCTAGAACTGACTACTGTTCTCCTGGGTAGCTTCTGGGATACATCTACTTGCACACACCTCGGCACCGGCTTCAGTAAATATACGCAACTATCGTATGCACTGTTTCATTCATAATATGCCCGCTCCAGTCACAAACACTATTTATACACATATGGAAGAAGTGAGGAGGTATAGGCCCCTCGATTCTCACCGAACACATCCTTCTGACATAAATAATCCCTATTAGTGACCTTAACGAGTCTACATAATCATGCACAGAAAGTCACTAAGAAAAGCACTAAGATTACTTAATAGCGAGTAATATTTATGCAGTGGAATACTAATACAGAGGTCGAAACTAAACTTTGTTGATCGGCTCGCGCAACCGGCCGGTAGTGTCAGCTGCGTTCAGTACTTTACGTTGACGCTCGTGACTGACGTAACACAGTGGTGGTTTGATGTTATTTTTCCAGGCGCGTTCAGTTTCGTGTCCAACTCACCTTAGTTAGCTTCAGCATCATCAGATAATATTAATAATACCAACTAATAATAAAAAAGTTAAATCACAGAATGACTTTTATGTTTCTTGAGATATTTTTGACCTACGCTTGTTTGGTTTTTTTTTTAATTTTCTTTTTTATTTATTAATATTGAAAAGTTACCGAATTAGTATTTTTAAAATGTTCTTGATGGTATACCTTTTTTAAAAATATTTGTTATATCTGATATTACAAGCACGAACCATTGCAATGTACTAAATTTTCATCTTAAATAGTAAATTGATCTCCATGAATACACATTTTGAAATAAATTTTGATATACAAAAGCCAACAAAGTAACCCCCACCCTTTCCTTCGAAACGCAACATTAATAAAGTCGGAACCGACAAAACGATTTATTTATTACCGTAGTTCGTGCCTAGGGGCAGTAAAGTGATGAGCACAAATTTAACTGACTTTAATTGACCCTTTATTATATAATCATTTCACCAGTAATGGTTGGATATTCCGCCATCGCTCGGAATCGTTAGTTGCTTTCACGACTCCCGCAGGGATGAAAATATTAACCTACCCCTTCAGAAAACGGAAGATATCGAAATTTTATCTACCGGTTTGTTGCCACTGTGTTGTAAAAAATTGTTTTCACTGATCGTACCAAAATTGCTTCTTTTTTTTTTGTTTGTTTCGTTCGTGTTTTGTTTGTTTCGATTCGTGTCAGTACTGACATATAGTGGTCTCAATCAGTGGGTACGGACAATTCCGGAGTAAACTGTTTGAGTTTAGATGCCCCGTGGTGTACATGTGGTAGAGTGAAACAGACGCCTGACTATATTCTGTGGAATTATGAAATACTTAGAGACGCACGTGAACGTATGATTGACGGTTTGACTGGACTTAGACACCGCCCGCCCAGGAATGCAGGTCTAATTAGTAATGGGACGAATCTTGTTTTATATAAGGATTTTATTCGGGTAAGGGTGACACATTGGAGCTGCTTGCATTCCATTTTGTGTCTCGTCCAAGTGTTTTTGATGACTGGACCCCTGAGTGTCTGCCTGGAACTACTGCACCTTAATTTATTGCCAGAATTATCAATTCATTTTTATTAAATTTTGGAATAAATAAAATAATAACTAAATTGAATTTCTTTTCTTTTTTTCATTTTATATACTGCATAAACTTGAATATGGTATTGAAGTCGAGTATTTTGATTAGCTTTGATGAGTGGGACCGACAAGGAAGTCGTGGCTTCTAAACCGGTCTGGTAAAAAAAAAGTAGCCTCAATCAGATGAGATTCGGCTCGTAATGCATTTCCACAAACTCTGGTCCTGGAATGCTCTTATAGCTGATTCCAGGGTCTCTTCAGTTATATGTAATGCATGTATCTACCGTTGTGGGACTATTAAGTCTTCTATGGCCTAAAATTGTGTCCAAGATAATCTCATTTTTTAGGCTGTTACTTTGACGCAGCCTATGGCCGAAGAAATGGAAAAAACTGTTATTATGTTTTAACTGATCTACTCGTATATAGTACATGCTATGGTTGAATTTGTACAACAGACTTTACCCCCTCCTAAATTCCTACAGTTCACTATCCCTAAAAAACAAATTACTTTTGTATAAATCTATCATCCGTACTATACTCGCATATGCAAGCCCCATATGGGGTTCAAGTTACACAAACATTTTAGAATCCAAACAAAACTACATCCTTAGGAGAATCACAAACTCACCCTGCTTTGTCAGAAACACAATCATTCACAGAGGCTCATACACACCCTCCTTCAAACAACGCATACACGATTTATCTTCTAAATTAATTTCTATCTCAAACCTCTCCATAAATTCCCTCGGCCTATATGATCCCTCATCCGATCGTCATCATCTTCGTCCCATTTCACTTATTTACCCTGTTCTTGACCCTATTGAACATAATTTATAAAAATATCAAACAAAAAAAATATTAACAAAATAAAAATATATATTTTATAAACATACTTTACCCATGTTTGCTACTACTTTATACAATAACACACAAAGTTAAAATAAAATAATTTCACCAAGTTCCCCGAATAGGATCTTTCAAAACATCTTACGCCATTGTTGTTACGTCATATGTCTGAGACAGGAGGGCTCAGCCCTTATCCCTCCCCTCTTTAACAATCGAATCGTAGGTTGAATTTGTTGCAGAATTGAGGGTTGTTATCCGCGGAATATAAACTATTGCTTGTTTTTCAGTTCAAGTCTCCAACTTCAAGTAGCTTGTTGACGCTGGCCTAGTAATCTACGGGGTTCGCGCCTCGTTCAAAGAGACCAGCAAGTTTGTTCTATTCTCATGGCACAAGCATTATTTAGCTCAGTTTGAAAATAGTAAGAATATTGATGTTACACGTATTCCGTGAAAGTTTAAAAAAAGATTAATGTCACTGTAACTTTAGATCTGAAGTGCTAAACTAACCTAAAATCGTTCAAAATCAGTTCAAATGGCGTCAAATAATTAATTCGAAAAATGAATTATCAAATTTGGTCCATAGATGGCTACGGTGTACTGGTAATCGAAGCGAGGCAATGTAATAAGATATATACAACTTTCAAAAATTTGATAAATATGAAGATTGGGGGGTGAAAATTGGTGAACATTATATATATATATATATATAAAGTGATCACTTAAGCCAGCCGAAGACAGGCCATAAGCCTTGTAATTACCCCATACTTCCATATATTTATTCCATATATATATTCCATTAAATATAATACAAAATAGCTTTGCCTCTATAAGATATCTGATATATGTTTAAAAGCATTGCCTTTATAGGTAAAAATTCATTTATTGTGCCCTTGGAATACCAAGAAATCGTCTGATATTCACATCTGACTTGAGATACTGAATTGTGAACCAGAAATCAAACGACGCACGAGTATGGTGAAAAATTATCCAGACTTTACGAAATATGGAAAGACAGCGGTGGGTCCAAAACAACCAGTCTCTTGACGTACTCAATATTTCTGTTTGCTGTAGAATCGTGGACTCTGAAGGCAACAGAGAGAATGTGGAATAATGCATTTGTGATGTGGTGTCTCATATTTGAGTAATCCGATAATCCGAATTAATTATTAATTTTTATCACATTTTATTTCGAGATTCCGTAAAAATAAAGATGACGGCTTTCAAATAGTATCTATTTGAAAAGTGTAACATATAAGTTCGAAAATTTCTCGTCAATGTACTGTGTTGGTGTAGTATAATCGGTTAATACATTTTCCCTGGATAGAAAGAGATCATGGTTCGAATTCCGGTATCAACAACAATATTTTTCGATAAAATTGATTTTATATGCATATATTTCTAATTAATACATTTAATTTGTATTTAAAAAAATAAATATATTTTTCACAATAATGTTCTTTTGTGCCGACAGCGTACAGCCTAGTGAACAGACATTTTGATAAAATTGAATACATATTATGTGTAATATCGTTAATAATGACATAATAGTTGGTAGGTACCTACCTTGTAAAAGCGAAATAAATTACTAGGTATTTATTATAAATAATTTTACTTCTAGAGGGCAATTTTCTTTCATATCCAGTCAAGTTCCAGACGATAACATAATTATTTTATTCAAATATGCGTGCTTCTATTATTAAATTGTGTCTGACGTACAAAGGGCGAGAATTATTTTAATATTGGTTGTACAAAAAAGCGTGAACAAGTATATATTTAATAATAAACAGGGGCGAAAATGATATTTTTTTCTACTTTTACGACACATATTTTTGAACGAAACTCCCCTAAATTAGAATGCACCTTTGTATTTCAGCGACACTGACAAAAGACGCTTAATTTCATCCCAGACAGTGAAAAAGGAATTTTTAAACCACTGCGTCATAAAAAATAATTGCAATTTAAAACGGTTTTCAACCCTTATTTATAGCATCAGAGAGGCGTAAAATCTACGACTCACTCGCACTTCGATAGCTGTAAATATTTGTATGTATAGTTCAACGGGTGGAATGATGAAAGAAATTTTATCCTGGTGATGAAGTGACATTATTCATCATCTTCACAACCGGTACGAATAATTTTGTATTTAAAGTCTAGACTTCTCTTGGACATTCGACTCAAATTAGCACGTGGAACGGTGCATAGTTCAGTGTGAAATGATTTATGGATCATAACACGTGATTAATGGATCGTGTTTTATACACGGCTGTGGTTCGTAGCAATTTAGAATTCAACTCAGCTATTTGGTCTCCATTTTATAAAGTCTACGAATTAAAATTAGAAAGGGTTCAGCATAAATTTTTGAGGTTTATTAACTTCAAACTGTGTATACCTGCTGAACAATTGAATTGTGATTTTCTAATGAGCAGTCTTAATTTAACTAACTTGTCGTATAGAAGACATTTGGCGATGATGGAGATTCATCGGTGCTGTCCCATGTATTCATCATATACTATTTTTTTATAAGAATGCACCCACACAAATACTTCACATAGGCTTGGGAACGACTTTTGTCTGTCTTCTGAGTCAAAGATACAACTGATTTTGATAGTCAGCCATTCTGTGTCAAACCTACATTTTTTCTGTCTTGAACCGTTATTTTTATAGTTTATTTTGCTTATTATTAAATTTATATTTTGTTTATCCATTTTTATATATATACTTCATACTACTTGTGTTTTTTTGTATTTTTTATACCAAACCTATTTTGTGAAAGCCCATAATGGTGTTAATAAATTAATAACAACATATAGGTACGTTTCTGCTAGAATGGCGCATCCAACACATACGTACCTTGACTGACTCTCAGATATCAAAGATCCATTGAGAGACATCGTGGCATATTTTGAACAGGATTGCCTGTTTGAAGTGGAAGCTAGCTAGCGAGAATGTATGAAGACATGTGGATTATACCGGTTCTCATATGGTGCCGCAGAACATCGAAGAGGCTTCAGCGCAGAGAGGTTATTTGGTGCATCGGGGCCCACACTAGACAGTAGTGATGAGCTCAAAATCACGAACCGTGAGTCAATCACTGATGTCTTTGAGTCACACTCACTATCAGTGATTGAATATCTGGGAATATCGTGATTCGTGATTCATTTATTTTATTTTATTTATATTTGGTTGTGAACCGTGATTCGGCGCATTCTGATTTTTAAAGCACATTTGGCATTCATGGATTCTAAATAAAATATGCAATCACCGCGCCAACGAATGCAACATTTTCGTTTGGTCATTTTTTTGACACATATTTTTACACAGTATCAAGCATTCATATTTTGATAACACATTATAATTTTCATTTTTTTAAGAACAAAATAAATATCACCCTTAACTGTACATAGAAAATTGGTTCAAGTGACGGCTTGGGCGAGCATAACATTTGAAATGAAATATTTTAACCCCAATATTCTTGGAATACACGGAAAAACCACAAAAGCCTTCCCCGAAAACCTTCCTACGCAAAGTTCTAGGAAAGATATTTTTTTTGAATATTTTTTCAACGGCAACATGACAAGCAATATCACTTTAAAAAGGGCTATATATAAAAGGCACACGCAGAAATAAACGTCGCCATCTGTTGGATAATTTTGCAAGGTCGCAGCAGGGAAGTGAATCTTTACATGCACAGGTGTTCATGACATACGGTGACAGGTCGATAATGCAGACTATTTTTGAAACGACTCAATAGTAATTGTGACGTGCATTGGGGTTAGTACATATAAACGGGCAAATAGCAACGGCTTTAACCGACTGCTATTCTTAGGCAATGCGGGTGAATATGTCGAGACAGCTGTTCTGCCACTATCTGTATCTTTGGAATTGATAAAATAGTAAAGTATGTTATACTTATATATCATATTATATTCCTGATTGTGAGATCACGTAATACTTGTAAAAAATAAACAAATATATATTAAAGAAAACACATTCTTATTGTGAAGTAATTATTCAGAACATTGTTGTGTGATATTTTTAATACTAATGTATCAAAAATATTAATTGCAATAATCGGTTAATACACGTTCCCCGGATTGGAAGAGATCCAGGTTCGAATCCCGGTAGCAACAACAATATTTTTCGATAAAATTGATTTTATATCTGTCTTTTTAATTAATACATTTAATTTGTATTAAAAATAAATAATTATTACAGATAATATTAGATTTATTAATTTTATTATTATCAAGTAATGTATGACATATAACAAATTACACTTTTGCCATATCGTACATCTCAATAAGATAACCACACCATATAATTGTATTAATTCGCACATATCAATGAGCAAAAATAATAATCAACTATTTTTAATGTTTAATAACGAAACAGTTATTTGTCGTGGATCTTACACATGTCACTTTGTCATTCGTTATCTTAGTTTACTACACTTTTTTATAGGAATTGCGATATGGTCACTGATTTATTATAGAGAACTAAAGTTGCCATCAAATATTTGTATTAACCTCAATTTCACTATCCAAATATCATATATATTTAATTTTCTCGATTTAAACTTGTTTATCACAATATTAATATAATAATATTATATCTACCTAAGTACAAATACATTTGAAAGAAAATGACCGCCATGTTACATCTCTAAACGTGCTAGTTATTTACTAAGTAATTATGACAACTGTCCTTTCTGTCAACTGTGAAAAAATGTCGCACCTCGATTAAAAACTTTCAATCAATATCAAAAGTTTTTATTTAGTTTTTTTCCTTACTTCAAATTGTCGACCAGGGTGATTTCGTGGGAAACTTAAAAACAGTGGTCATCACCTTCCCAGCTGACAAAACGATCTTCACCTTCCTCGGCGCCCTTTCACTACTACACTGCCCACCGAAAATGTATCAAACTTATCTTATAATAAATAGAACTATATTTCTAGAATATTTCCTATCAGTTCTTAATCAAACAGTATTTTTTTTACAAAAAGTGACATTTTGTAAAACCGTTGTGGCCGCCCTGTACAGGGTGGTATCATTTTCAACATTCTAGGATTATATAAAAAACAGACTATTTTCGAGGATATAGATTGTTTCGTTTTATGCCTATCTCCAAGAGAACCATGCTAGAAGGAACCTGCTATCTATACGCCATCTCGCGTAAATTAACCTGTTATCAACTTGACTTCGTTCTCAGCAGGCGACAGTTCGCGTTACGAACAAAAATAAATAGTTTCTTCCGATACTTTAGATAAACTCGTGGAAATTACCAAGATAAATTAATGTATTTGAAAGGAAATCTCGCCGTGTGCACACCCATCTGCGGGGGATGTTTTAAAAACCCGAGGGAAATTATCATTGAAAGCGGAAAACCTTACGTGCGTTATAAGCCTCTTCATTTAAGTTACTTTTGGGGCGTTTAAATGACTGCACGTAGATGAAAAGTATTTGCAATATTTTCTGTTTCCGAGGTAATTTTGTAGAACTCCATAATCACATATGTGAAAATAAAACACTCGTTTTTTTATTCTACTTGTTTTATTTACTTGGACGCATTTCGTCTTATAAGGAAATTATATAGGTTTCTATAAATTACGCATAATATTAAATTATCATTAGTGTTGAGACTGAATGGTTACTTAGAATAATTAGAAGCATTCAAAATGTATGGAAATCCTCAGGATTCCAATTAATAATGTTATCCCTTTTCATCATATGCAAATAAAATTGTTATTAAGGAGAGTACATTCTTGTTGCGAAGTTGTAATTATTCAGAACATAGGTCTGTGATATTTTTAAATACTAATTAAATGTATTAATTAGAAAGATATACATATAAAATCATTTTTGTCAAAAAATATTGTTGTTGAACTATCGGGATTCAAACCTGGATCTCTTTCCAAACCGGGGAAGTTATGTAGTTCACGATTGTTCGTCATCTTAGAAAACTCGGCACAAGGTGTGGAAGTCGACCGGATGGGTCCAAATTTTACAATTATACAATACAATTTTTGAAACCGATGGATAAATATGCATCAACCTAATATAACAAATCTAAATGTATTATTTTGTCAATGGTTTCGCTGAATATGTCATTTAATAAAAAATAAAAACGACAGATCCGACGTCCGACAAGGAACAGAACGTACACGAGACAAAACTTCAATTAGTTGAATGCAAATTCTATGATAATTGCACACAATATAAGTGCAAAAAGTCATTGTAGCAGCAGAGTAATTAACTGACCGTATTCTGTTTTCTATGCTCGCACTTGTCAACATGTGCAGTTGTCTACGTGTTCGCCTGTCTTGTGTGCAGTTGTCCTGCGTGCATTTAATTATGCGCCAATCGCGTATTTATATCAATAAGCATAATGGAAAAAAGATATGTCAATGTGAGGGTCCACCTTTTTACACTGATTTTGAAAAAAAATCCATTCGTCACTTTGATGGTGGTGCTCGCTTGCCGTGGAATTAAACCGTACATAAAGTTGAAATTAGTCGGCGGTCAATTACCGCCATAGACCGGAGAAGTTTTAATTGTTTCAGTCTTGTTTGGGAACTGTTTTATTTATAAACTTTTTAATTATTATTGAAAAATATTGGAAAATTAGCCAGCGGACAACACCGTTTTGCTTTTTGCTTTTCGAATAATCTTTTTAATTACTTTTTATTAATCGCTGGTACTTTTAATTGATGTACTGTAATGTTTGTTTTTTACATTAGGGCTGATTTTAGAATTATTTATGACTATAGTAAAAAAATATTACTTAAACCCAACAGGTTTCAGAAGAACTTATATTATTTAAAATATTTCTAAAATACTTCTTCAATATTTGCAAAATTACTTTGTGGCCTCATTTTATATTAATAATTAGACAAAATACTTTGTTTAAACCACTATTTATTAATTATTCTACATATTTCGATACCTATTTTATATTCTTCAGGAAACAATTAACTGAAATTAAAAAATACAAGCATAGATAAAAACAAAACTATAAAATGGTGAATGAGTAAGAACTGATATGAAAACAAATTTAAAAGGTGACTATTTGAAAAGATGATTTGATTATTTATAGTATCTAATTGTAAATCGCTAATATTTATATGTATAATTTCTAAACCTTTGTTAATATCAAAAGAATGGTTTGTTTCCAAAAAATGATTAGAAAATTCTGAATAATTATTGTTATTTAAGCATCTCAAATGCTCCTTAATTCTAATATCAAAATAGACACCCGATATTTTTTAAATATCGTTCTTATCCTTGTTATTTAATATATAATTCTTTAATTTATTATTAGTGTAAAAAGGTATTTTCATATTGTTTTGTTTTCATATTAGTTCTTACTTATTAACCATTTTATAGTTTTGTTAATTATTAATATATATATTAAGTTACTATGTTACAAACCCACGAAATAAAACAAGACATGACGTGAGAAAGATTGAGATAACTAATGAATGATTTCACATCCGTAATAGAAATATTCAACATGAATTTTCTAGTTTTTCTTTCTTTAATTTCTTTCACATAGTCAAATTTGAGATTCTTAGAAACACTTCTCAAAATGAATTTCGTTCGCTTATTACGTTTTATTTTCATACATAATATTTAATTTTCACTGTTTATTATTTTCCAAAACATATATTTTCCTTTATTTATAACTTCATTTTTTTTTGTTTTTTAATATATTGATTATTTTTTAATAATTTTTTTGTCTTTACTTCAATTTATATGTGCACATTGTTTTTTTAAAAATATTATTAAATATTGTTATTTTACTAAATTGCTAATTATTATCGAAGAGCGTATATCGAACATAGCTAAATGCATAAAAAACTAATTAATTTTTTTAAAGGAATACGATGTGTAATCGACTATAAACTCTTAATATCGGTTTGCTTTGTACACTGCTACTCCTTAATTAATTATGCGATTTTAGTTTGGGGAGGAGCAGCAAAAACAATAGTTGGCTAAAGGAGCACAAAAGACAATTCTTAGGGTAATAAATGGCGTCCCTTTACATATCCATCAGATTGTATAATTAAAGAGTACAATATCCTAGATATAAGACAAATCTATATGTTGACACTCATCTAACATTTCCATGATAACAACAACTTACCCCAAGCAATAAATTATGTTCACAACACAAGACAACGAACGAACATCTACACACTAGTTCCGAGAGCAACAACGACATTTTATCAACGTTTCTATATTTTCTTAGCTCCGAAACTATACAACACACTCAACACCAACTGGAAATCATCCACTTTCAATAATATTACACAAAAATGGACCCAATTTATATGATTCAATTGGTTAGAGATCAATCCAAAGCATCGCTGTCCAACATTCCAACATAATCATAATACAATACCTGTACTAATAATTCACTAGTTTTATAACACTTTCTTAGTCCTGTCGAATTTTTATCTTTCTTGAATTAAATAACATCACAACAGCACGAAAAAAACTGTCTACTTTAACACAGACGGCAGTCTAGAAAAGTACCCAGGACAATGCTGTATATACGTTATTTTTTAATTTATAGAAAGTTTGTATAAAATGTTGGCGATTGTTGAAATTGGAGTATCAAATATCGTAATAACACTTACAGCCCGGTGGGTCAAAACAAAACACGTCCGGCGGTGGTGGGTCATTTTAGACCCACCTCAAGTTTTTGGATTTTCAATCGTTTTGTGGGAGATTTTTTATAGATATTTAATTTTAAATATGATTTAATGAGATGGCATGATGTGCCGTAATGTTTCTGCTAAAAAATAAAAAAAAAATTACGAATAATGAACGTATTCTCATGCATTAACATACGCCCTACACAACCAAAATACAAACATCCACTGAGCATGTGATCTTCTCGTCGGAACTCGAGCAGGTAGTGTCATAAAACTTACAGGTTGCCGCAACGCCCTTCAAATAATTATATTACTGGCATTGTTTAGGAGCTGCCAGATGAAAATAAGTCAAAACAAATATTTTGGTATCCTTTGTCTGCTCGCTCAAAATGTTGACAATATATGTTTTGGCGTAATAGCTGAGTTTCAATCCCATAAAAACGACTGAATTTTTAGCGTTTTTTTTTCACATTTTTATCAATAACTCATTTGAATATCGTCCGATAAAATTTATTTGTATCTCAAATTATTTGAAAGTATTTAATAAAAGATTAGCTAGAAGTAAACCAGCATTGAACGAATATTTGTAGCGTAATTCAAATTTTTACAAACACCTGGGTCAAATCTGACCCACCACCGCAGATTGTGTGATAATAAAAACATTTCCGACTTAATCTTTTGTTTGAGTTTAACCGAGGTGTTAAAGCATTACAAAAGCATCTATTAATGTTCTAGGATGGGAGTTTATTCTAAATATAACCCATTCTCATCTCATTTAATAATAATGCTGCTCATCAAAATTCACCTGACGACTTCTTCATTTTTAAACCATCAAATTTCTTCAAGCGTGGAATAAAAAAACCATCAAAATATTGTGAGTCAATCTTAAATGTATATGTGTTTAACTGCATACTAAATTAAATGAAAATATGCATACAACAAAAAAAACTGTCATTTCCCAAAAATAGTAAATGTTTACTAAATTTCCGACCATAGTAAATCTTATAGTGTTAACTAGATATCTTCTTGTTACTCTATTAAATTATTTGCCACTAAAATACCTAACGTAAACCAATTAAATGTTTACAAACTACGACACTTTGGGTAATTGCATGTGCCATTCAGCCAATCAGTCATGCCCTGTGTAATTCTACTTCCCACTCGCAAAAACGTTGTTCCTTGTAATCATTGAACATTTTCCCAGAGACTGTCGTAAGTTTCACATTCTAACGCGTAAATCACCTGAAATTCTGTAACACCACAATCAATTCAGTGCTATTTTTGGTGAACATTTACTAAAATTTTCGCGTATTTAATAGGGTTAAGAGTTTAATTTTGTAAATATTTAATTTGATCCCTTAAAAAATGCAGGAGAATTATTTTTATTATTATTATTATTGATTGATCTGTGTATTTTATTTATTTAAAATAATATATTAAATTTAATAAAAATGAATAATTCTGGCGTCTGCTATCAGATTACTCAAAGGTATTTGAGATTCTGTAAAAATAAGGTTGATGGCTCTTTCAAATAATGGAATGATTAAATGTATTAATATCAAAAATGTAACATATAGGTTCGAAAATTGTCGCTAAAAATATTGTCGCTGTAGCATAGTTGGATAATGCACCTTCCCCGGTTAGGAAAGAGATCCAGGTTTGAATCCCGGTAGCGCAACAACAATATTTTTCGATAAAATTGATTTTATATGTATATCTTTCTAATTAATATATTTAATTAATATTTAAAATAATATATGTTATTGAATAGGAAAACTACTAAAATCTACCTAACTGTGATCAAAATCAAAATTAATCAATAAAGTGACTGGATATTGCACGGAATATCTGACGTTAATTTCTTATTTTAAGGGTAGTATCGATAAGTGAAGAGTCGTGATGTAGTACATCACAAACTTCGAAACACGAACAGCCAATAAGGATGCGGGGGGTTAGGGGTCGGTGCTGTGGTATGTTACGTCCCGAGGGTGAACGGCAGCAACCTCTCGTGTCTGCCAATAATGATTATGCTATTTCACTGCTATAATTTTACCTGCTACCGGTATATTTTGTGCATTTCGAACACTTTGATAGCTAGGAAAATATTTTTTTGTATTTAATTCCTTTCTTCTCTGGTTGTTATCTGATTGAGTTTGAAAAAAATAAGAGTCTTAATTTTTTACTTCTTTTATTTTTCAAAATAAAGATAAACAAAGTTCTATTATAAAATATACTCTCCTTCGTTTTCTACAATGCTCTTGTATCTTTTTGATAGATAATAATTACCCACACCTGGACAAATATCTTAGGTATAGCCATCCAAAATAAACCATCCTTAATAATATACCAACAAATCCCTATCAATCAAAAACTCACAATACGTATGCACAAAGAAAAACAAACAACAAAATTACAAGTCACCTTTCGTTACTACTAGATACAGTTAATCGCGATATCAACTAATAGTATTAAGTACCTACTAAGATTTTAACTCACTTTCACTTTGGCCTTTGCTTTGAACGGTAGAGTTAACTCGTCAGTTTAGAGCAGGATTCAGGATAAAAGGCCCTTAAGAATGAGTAATGGTATTTAATAAAAGTACTCCTCAGGACTATTTGACGCGCATTCCCCCAGAAAATAATTCGTTATATATATATATATTATATGAAACTGATGCCACTTCTGTTTGATCCCGTTTTTTTGTAGATAGATTCCTTGGCTTCTTTAGGGAAACAATCTATAAAAAATGCAATTTAATGTAGAAGAAAACCAGTTATATTATTATAATATTTTTTGGAGACAACTCTCAGCTTTCTCAGTCCTTGCGTACACACCATGTTTCAGAGATTCGTCGTCTTGCGCTCCACTTCACACTTCAAGCTCGTCGTGTACGTCAAAAGTCAAATGTCATTGTCAGTTGAGTGATTTTGAATCTCCCCAACAACATATAAAACTCAATAAATGTTAATATTTACTTTTAATGCTAACTTTTCAGTTATGATTGTGATATAGTGATTGTGTTCAAGTATTACTTTTACATCTTGCTGTTAATTCGAACGTTATGTACACTGATTTATATTTTGATTTAATTCTACCAATCTTAAGCTGATCAAAATCTCAACATGTGTACATAGTGTTGATATGTATCTCAACTAAATCTCAGATCATCTCATCGTGTCTGCTTTCGTGGTCGAGGGCTTTAATGTAGATTACTTAAAAGACAATAAAAAATAATAATCATATAAAAAGTTATTTCATTTTTAAATAGGAATGTTACTTTTGGTCCACGAAGATTTAATATATAGAGAAAGAACATAATGTTATGACGTATAAACTCTTACAGAAAAAATAATAAATCGTGTTTGAATATTTTGTAATCTACTTGAAACACTGCATATCCCTGAACATGGGCTACTAAATAAATAAATTATTAGCATTAGTTTCATTAGCGTATCAATAAAAATACAAAATTACGTTAAAGTACAAATTAAATGTATTAATTAGAAAAATATACATATAAAATCAATTTATAGAAAAAATATTTTTGTTGTTACCGGGATTTGAACATGGATCCTATCCGGGGAAAATCATTAACTGATTATGCAACATGTAGGTTCGAAAATTTGTCAAAACTGTGTTGGTGTAGCATAATCGGTTAATGCATTTCCCCGGATAGGAAGAGATCCAGGTTCGAATCCCGGTAGCAACAACAATATTTTTTCGATAAATTGATTTTATATGTATTATACATCTTTCTAATTAATACATTTAATTGTATTAAATATATCACACACATGTATTCTGTAAAATTACATCACAATAAGAATGTGTTCTTTTAAAAAAAAAAATTACATTGGAGTTGAACATTCAATAATAAAAGAATGCATAAATTGCTATTATTAAAGAATAGATTTTTTTTGTGTCAGATGCACGTATCATTTTTGAAGAACTCAGCCATATCCTGGCTACTTTGCTAGATTATTTTCTATGTTAAAGTAGTAAAGAAATGATTATTTGTATTTAACACCTTAGCGTACACCAGAAACGCTGGCCGTGCGGGCCAGACTCTGATTGTAATATCCGGAGCCGTTAGGGTTGTGTCGGCAGTCGTGTGTTTTGCCATAATTTCGCAGGAACGGCCCACGTGAATGGGAGGCTATTAAAGTCACGTGGGTAGAAAGGACGGAATATATTTCAGCGCGAAGCTTTCACAATGTAATTTTTATTTGCATTCGAGCTCGAAATTAAAAAAATAATCTAAATATAAATTAAATATATTAATTAGAAAGATACACATATAAAATTAATTTTATCGAAAAATAGTGTTGTTGTGCCACCGGGATTCGAACCTGGATCTCTTTCCAAACCGGGGAAGGTGCATTATCCAACGTATGATGGTGCATAAACCGCGTTTTATTACCATAGCGAGCATAGAGGTGTCAGCTCGCTAAATCTTACCACTCGCCAAACGAGTACTTACGTGGAGTATCGGCCATGGTTTAGCAGTAGCCGATCTAGTAACCAGCAATCTGCGATATATATACGTAAAAAAAAAATATTCCTTTATATTATCAAAAGTATAAATAATCGCCCACCGCATTTAGCCGAGTTCAGCAGCGCGATGTTGGATTTCAGTGAATAGTAAGCGCAGTTAATACCCTGGTCACAATGGACGTTAGTCATCCATATCTTGTCACACTAGGTAACTTACTATAGATCCGGCAGCCATTTGTATGGCGCCATTGTCATTCTAGCTTCAGCCATTTTATCAGTAGTCAACAACTCTTCAAACTTTCGAATATAATTTTGTTGTAGCTTACAATTGTAACGATTTATATATTTTCTCCTTCATTATTTTCAAAATTACTTTGTGGCAATATATTATATAAATAACTAGCTGACCCGGTGAACTTCGTATCGGCTCAGAATCAATAAATGCTGTGATAACTTATTAGCTGAATTAAATTCAGTTTTTTATTAAGTTAATATTAATTAAGTTCAATAAATGTGCAAAAATCAAAATTAAAAGTATTTTATTTACATTGAAATTAATGTAGTTTGAAGGTTTAATGGCAATTTCAATGAGCCGTTCGGCATCTTTCTAGCAACGTGGCCTATCGCTATCCCAGAAGAAGCAACTGCTACATCAATTTCGGATCTCGCACGAACAGTGGCCAAAATCAATGACATGAGGAATGTCTTCCCAGTTTCACCGGGCGCATATATGATAAAATAAAATAAGCCACCATTTCCATCATCAATTACCTTCATTAACGTATTGTACACTTCCTTCTGTTGGGGGTTCAACAGTGGTACATTCGTTCGAAGTGATTGGTTCAATGCATCTCGAACATATTCGTATAATTTCTTAACCCTTATTAATGTCAAACGAATGGTTTGTTTCCGAAATATGATTAACGAATTCAGAATAGTTGTTGCTATTTAGACATCTCATGTGCTACTTAACTCTAATATCAAAATTTATGCAAGTTTTACCAATATAAAAATGATTGAAATCATTACAAATTACTTTGTAGACCCCCTTTCATATACAATTATAAATGCATTCAGTTTGTTAGTTTTCTTTTAAATAGGAAATCTACCCTTCAAGAGTGATCTGTGCCATGAATCAAGTTAAAACTTTATTTTATTGAAATAAATATAATAATATTATAGAATAGGAAATAATATATTACAAGTCAATACCATTGTCGTTCAAAAAATTTGCTATTATATAGATTAAATGTGACGAGTTAAGGGAAAGAAGATGACACAAGTTAACCGGGAGTTGAAAATTACCATTGACGAAATTACTGTAAAAAAACCTGTGATCCGCAATGAACAGGCAAAAAAGATATGGTCAAGGGTTTCTTCCTCGGCACCACACTCACACATTGGAGAATCTATTACGTTCAATCTGAATAAATGTGAGGCTACCTGGCAATGCCCAATTCTCATTCTAGAGATATTTAATATTGTTCTTTTGGAGAACCAGGGGGTGCGGGGAATAGATATTTTAATTATTTTAAGCCGATTACTCTTATGATTATTTAGATCAATCCATTGTGAGTCCAGATAGAATTCATACGTTTTTTTACCATATTAAGTTTTTTATACATCGGGATATGGAATTGATGAGGGAAAACTCCGAAAAGAGTGGCCTCCTTGGCCAATTTATCAGCACATTCATTTCCATGAATTCCCTTATGTGCAGGAATCCAAACGAATGACATATATTTATTGTCGCTGTCTTAATTAAATAGACATCTTCTGATGGAATAGATTATCTCATTGACTAGCCAAACTTATCGACTTTCCGAAGTACGCAGATGTCCAAGTTTGTTAATTTTAAATTAATGTAAATATTATATATACAAAATAGTTCAATAATAGTAAAATCTAGTGTGTAACTTGTGATAGAAATGAATAATAAATATTAATTATTATTGAAAGGTAAGCCTTAAGATATCAGCAATTACAATGTGGACTGCATTGAGATACCGCAATGGAATGAATTCAGAGGGAATACATCAACATTATGATTTATTGTTTGAATCTCGCCACATTCGCAGAGTGCCATATCTCGCTCACGCCAAACTCAGCGACTATGGGTGGGTGTGCAGTGAATGGAATATTACAGATAGTCAGGTCTTTATGGTCGAGTGAACAAGGACGTTTACTTTTTGCAACAGAGGTCACAAGTTCAATATTAGTTAAGCATTTATGAGACAAGTGCGTTGTTTTATTTCGAAAATAGTTCGTATATTATTAAATTAATTCAAATTCATGAATATATAATACATGGTATAACAAACATAGTCCACAATATTTTATAGGTGGATTTTTGACTAAATTATTAGTTAAAAATATACAAAGAACGTGTAAAAATTCTGTACCCCGATGCGGAAAAAATATTATTGTATGAGATTTTTATAAAATCATGTTAATATTATGTACTTCTTAATAAATATTTTCTATAATACAGGCCTGTGAAACAAACACTTGGGTGCAAAACTGAGCTCTCATCAACCTTAAAATTATGCCGATACCGACTGAAAAACAAGTGCCATTTTCATTAAACTGTGTTTAAAGCATCAATAAGTATCGGTATACTGTAAGTAATCTTGTCTAACTAGTCACACTCCGCGTTGTAATTCAAACGAGCATGCGAGCGAATGTGTAAAATACAACAGGGCTTTTATTTACTCTCTCTAAAGCACATACTTCTCATCAGTTAACATTTTGACAAATACATTAATTAAAAACCACACATAGATATATATTCTATGCTAAAACTATTAAAATATAAAATTACTTTAATTCTAGAAAATAATACAGAATTCAAAATGAAAAATAAAATTCACTGGTCGTAAAATAGTGATAAAAGTTTTGAAATAAACTGAATTGAATTTGGTATTTAGATGACGCGGCAAATGTAGAAATTTTCATTGTCCAATCCGACTTTATGACGGATACATCAAAAACCATCCGGGCGTATTGGTTCGACGTTGTTGGAGTTGATCGATTGCAAACCCCCCAACGCCGCGGAAGGTTTTACGGGTAATACGTTAATTGTGAAATTTTAACACTCGTCATTTCATGTTGAATTGTTAGTTATATTTGATGTTATACTTGTAAAAAATATTACTAAATTCACAATTTAATTCCCAGAATGCACCTAGAGTGGCGTTATTTGTCGGTTATGAGTGTCAGGTCAGAAGGTTTTGATTGCGGTGAGACTGATCTATATCTCACATGCTTGTCGCAGTGTATATAAATGCGGAATTTAAGGGTATTTAAGTGAAACGTGACCTACAAATGTTGGCGTTTACTGCGAGTCGATACACAATTGAAAGTATAATGGTTTGAAAGTTAATTTACACGATAAAATTAAAGACAGGAGAGGCACCCGAGGGAGAAGTGATCGCTTTTGCTGGCTTCTCGGACTGGTTCCACCACGACGTATTATCATCTGCACTAAATGGGAGCTTGGTTAAATGGCCATGTATTGTGCTACGAGTTCAGGTCTCTACACGCCTATAAAATGTACATCAGTGGTTATTTTTACCTTCAAAATACTCTTTTTTAGTATCTCTTTTTCTAATTTTCATTTCTAGAAGCAGGCCTGAAATTGATTTTTTGGAATTCTGTTAGATTTCAATTCTATTAAAAACCCACCAAAAAAGTTAGTCATAAAAACAGCTTTACAAAGCTATGAAACATGACATCATCAATATTAATCCGCTCACACTATGCCAGCGTTCTGCCATTTTAGCTACCCCCATAACCGTGATGCCAAATTATCATACAACTATATACTGCTGTTTATCGTTTCTTAATAATTTAACCAACGTGGATTGTAAATGCAACGTTTTACAAAACCAAATACTGCCCTAAAAGGGAAATCGCTATGCGATATAAATCGATGTTCCATTGTCAACCGCGTGGAGGGGAGAATATTAACCGAGACGCGGTCACAGCGCTCAGAGACATACCTATCTGCCGGCATATACGCGCCTAATTCCATTTTCACTTTTGCCAACTCCACGTTTAACATCCATAAATCAGTGTTGATACCAAGACTCCATTGTGTGCCACTAGTCTGGCCTCGGCTGGCAAGTTTCCATTAGAAATAACAGCAAAACCACACCAAAAATAGAGCAGTCGTTCATAATTATTTAAGCATTTATTTTTTTATTAATCTTATAACCCTTTCAGAATTAAGGTAGAAAGATTACATTATTAAATGCAGTTGTTGAATGGAGAAAACTGTATTTTGAGTTTGAAATAAGAAATATTTTAAGCTCTTACACTACAAGTAGCAACGTTCATCTTAAAAGCTGCAATACAAGTATTGCGCTAGTAAATATTTTCAAAAGCTTCCAATTTTATAAATTGAAAAAAGTACTTTAGAAATAAGGTAATCTTTTGGAAAGCACAAAGACCAAAAATAACATACCATCATCAATTTCAAACATGGTATTTGAGATCGGTGTTATACTGAAATGAAAAAGGAATCCAAGTTTGTTTTATGTGGTTTTAACATAATTATGTCAAGTGATTCCCTACATCTTCTCTATACATCGAATGTAAGGAATAAGTATTCTTTACACCTTTCCAGTAAGTTACCGATCTCAAACACTATCGTACGAAGACGCCAATGCATTCGGAAATTGCCTAGGGTGGTTGTAAAGAAGACGTAAATCCTGCGCCTTTAGGATCTAATAACGAATTGTGCGATCTCCGGGTCGCGCGTCCCGCGGATTGTCGTAAATAAGGGTCGACGATGGGTAAGGATTCCAGTCGAAGGACTGCTCGCCTTACCTTGTGTATGACGCCTAATTATAACGTCAATTAACATGTATCTTCTGGGCAGCTCAGGGCAATAAGAGCCATGTCGAGACTATGAGCCCTCGACCTTACTGAGGCAAAGGAATGAAAATTATGATGATGAAGATAACCATTTTTTTTATCTATAATAACACACTATTACGTAATTTTAAGGAACACTTCCAGTACCTCAAGCTTCTAAATTACAAAGTTGGTTTTGTTTTTTGTTTTGGCTGAGTTTCTACATCATCTCTGTGGTCACAGTCCATTGCAGCGTCAAATAATAAATCTGCTGTATCAATTCCCAATTACCGTTCTCTATTTAATTACAGTAACTATATTTGTACACCTGTATATATTTTAATTATAAATGCAATTAATTACACCAGTGTAAATAATAGAATTAATAATTGTGATGTTAAATATTTGCATTTTATAAAATTAACAAATCAAATATCGAAAATGTGAAATTAAGTTTGATTCAATAATTTTGATTATTCCGGTGTCGGATTTATTCAATCACGTCGCGCATCCACGTGAAAAATATATCTGACGAATATTTTTCAGCAAATTCACAATAAATATATTTTGTATTATATTTTTTTCGATCATCTACTATATCGAAACATTATTTTTTTTCATCCCCCCATCTGTAATTACCCATATCTTATGTACAGCGTATATCAGACTTGGTCTACAGTATTTTATGGAAGT
The DNA here is from genome assembly GCA_031772225.1 of Eubasilissa splendida. NCBI lineage: Eukaryota > Metazoa > Arthropoda > Insecta > Trichoptera > Phryganeidae > Eubasilissa > Eubasilissa splendida. The sequence goes on from CM062867.1 coordinate 9,539,331, forward strand.
TAAGAGAGTTCAAAGAGTAGTCTTAACAAAATCGTGTTTAGCTACGTATTTCGAAATATACAAATGATAAATTATTATTAGTTAATATTAAATCATCTAACCAAAAATATCTAGCTGCTCGAAGTACGAAATTTTTTTATTTTTATTTTTAATAAAATATTTAAATTAATTGAAATAATCGCATAAAACTTGAATATATATATACCCCTAAAATATTTTGTTACAACCAGTATATTTATACAATTTTAATGACGACGTGTCTCACGAAAACTTAAAATAAACAAATATACTGTCAGTTCTATCACGTAAAAGTATGTTATTATCTCGTCAAAGAAGGTAAATTATTTTTTATTGAATTTTCAATTATTTTTTAAATAGATTAAGCTCGTCTTTCATGTAAATGAAGGGTTAATTTTTGAAATCATATTTTGCTGCGAATTATTAATTAAATAATTATCAAGGTGCTTGAGAAGTTTTCATGAGTCAAGATGTGTCCTCTTTGGGAAGTCAGTGATGGATGTTTGTCGCGTGTTTTTATTCACTAAACTCGTCGTTTTCAACAGTGGCAGGATACGCTCAATCTCTTCCATCTATAAGATTATTGTCTCCGTTCTTAAATATTTAAAACCAACACCCCACTGTTCGTTCAGAAGTGGTTTATTGATGTTGGTTAACACTACATGCTGTTTAACATGCACAATGCCCATGTTAAAATTCATACAAAAAAATATAACAGAAGAATAAGAATAATGCCTGACACGATACATAAATGTAGCAGATTTCTAATTGTTTAACAAAAACGTCATAATTCCTGGATCTACAACCTGATATAGCTTCTAGCTTTCTCAAGAATACACCTCTCTTCACTTGGCTATCAAGAATGGATAGGTCTTAAACTAGATCATTTTGCCACCTCATTTCGGGTTTACCTATTCACCGTCAGCCATTTCGGAGGTAGCGCAATATTAATACGCCCATATGACCTAGCCTTAGAAGTCTCCCTCATTTCAAGAATTTGGCCCATCATATAGGTCGTTAAGTTTCTAGTTACAGAGCCTATGTCACGTTCCATTTCTTTGACAGCTCAAAAAAGCACGTGGTATACAACCATTTCGGGGATAGCACAACATTTAATATAAATAAATAAACATAATACTTTTTTTAATAAAACAAAGATAATAAAATATGAATCTTAACCACAAAGATAATATTTCTGATTTTAAAAGTACAAAATACTTTGTTTAAATCACTATTTATTAATTAATCAACATGTTCCGATACCTGAGGTGTCTTCTTCGGGAAACAATGTATACTTTAATTAAAAATACAAGCATCATTAAAAACAAAACTATAAAGTGGTGAATAAATAAGATGTAACATGAAAACAAATTTAAAAGGTGACTATTTGCAAAAAAAAATTGGTTATTTATAATATTTAGCTTGCTATTAACACTATTTTATTTATAAAATTTCCAATTAATCTAACTGTAAGTCCCTAGTATTTGTATATATAATTCCTAAACTCTTGTTAATATCAAAATAATGGTTTGTTTCTAAATAGCAACAACTATTCAAAATTTTCCATTCACCATTCTTAGGGTAATAAATGGTCGTCCCTTTAGTATCCATCATATCTAAAATTTAAAAAGTATAATGCCCTAGACATAAGACAAATCTATATGTTGAGACTCGTCCAATATTTCCATGTTAACAACAATTCACCCCAAGCAATAAATCACGGACACAACACAAGACAAACAACGAACATAAAAAATAAAAAATCTACACTTCAGACATGTTCTTAGCTCCGAAACTGTACAACACACTCAGCACCGACTGGAATTCGTCCACTTCCAATAAGATAACACAAATATGAACCCAATATATGATCCAATTGAGTAGAGATCAATCAGATGCATCGCTATCCAATATTCTAACATAATCATTATACAGTGACTTCTCACTCACTCTCACTACATTTTTTTGCTCTATTTTTATTTTTATTCCTGTCGAATCTTTATCTTTCTTGAATTAAAAAACAGAACGAAAAAAACTGGTTACACAGACAGACAATGCTGTATATATCAGAGGTGGAGTCTACTCCATCGCACACAATGAACTACGAGTATTTAATTGCAATATAATTGTATCTTATGTTTATAATGTTATATTATAATATATTCACCTCTGTTACAACAAAAACACGTTGGTCAATAAAGTCTAATAAATAAATAATTTGTGGAAATGTAAATCCGATAGTTTATGACACATGTATGCAACGATAAAAGTATGTACTCTTCGAAAATTAAATCTTTGTGTAAACAAGACGTACTTTTAACATAAATGCATATTACATGGTTACATGCCATGGTTCAAATTAAAGTCATATATTTAAAAAAGTCACTGAGCTATTTAATAGCGTAAATGGTACCAAAGTGATCACGTGGGTGATACCAAAATGAAAATATATATTTTTTTATTAATATTAAAAATATAATACAATTTGAATAATCAGTGGATAAATATATATTTTTTAACATTTGTTTCTTCTCTATGAGAGTAAGACTCGTATATAAAGAAGGAGTATACACAAGTTAATTAATGTTTCAGTTAGTTTGTGTACATATTATTTCAGTTACAAATTTATGATAGTCTGTAATTTTTCTAATTGTGATGGGGAGATTGTTAAAAAATTTGATGCCTTGATAAATATATTGATTTTGAGCTGCGGTATATTTTAGTTTTGGGATATCAATTTGATCTCTATATCTTGTAGATCGGAATTCGCTTCTAAAATTTAATTGATTTTTAATTTTGAAAATTTGAATTATTGAATTTTTTTTGTATATGTCTACTATTTTTGGTACTTTGAAATCGCGAAGAGACTTGGATAGTCTTTTAGATAGGAATTTGCGTTAGTTCTAGTTAGTTTCCGTTAGTCTAAATTTTTTGCATCGCATACACACATCCTTCATTCTTCAATTCCCTCTTCATCTCTGAACGATTCTAATAAATCATCGTTCAAATCACTTTTCCGCAATATATTATTTTTAAGGCGTGATTTTTGTTGGGCAACTCGTTGCGTATGTCAAATGTTAATCTAAAAATGTATGTTTTTTCCCCTGCGAAAGGTGAATATCTAACCTTTGCCCGTGGTAAAAAGTCGACTATTAAAAAGGTGACCTTTTGAAGACAGTTTAACATCTACGCATAAAATTATTTTAATACGTTGCCGAATATGTTGAAGATATCACGAAAACACACGAGCAGGTGTGACACACGTGATGAGAACGTGTATTTAATGTAAGTCAATGAATAGAGGAACGGAAGTAAATTATACTTTTAAAATCAGCAATGTTATCTTTGTGGTTAAGATTCATATTTTTATTTATTATCTTTGTTTTATCAACCACTAAAATGAGTTTAAATACATCTACCGGTTTCGAAAAATACCATTTTCTTCTACAGGATGTCATAACTAACTAAAACATATATTGTTTCTTTGACAGAATCTATTTTTAAATTTTTTTTTTTTTTAATATAAATTAATTTAATTTAATATAAACGGTGTTGGTCACAAATTAAATCATTTGGAATCGTTGGAGATAAATAAAGCGTGTAAAACTAATCAAAAAATTATAAACAACCAACTAAATTTAACTACGAGTCCCATTCTAAAATTTTTTCCTAAAAATTATTCGAGTAAATTTGTATTATGTAATGATTTGAGTTAGGTACTAAAAAAAAAAAAAAAATTTTTTAAATAGATTCTGTCAAAGAAACAATATATGTTTTAGTTAGTTATGACATCCTGAAGAAGAAAATGGTATTTTTCGAAACCGGTAGATGTATTCAAACTCATTTTAGTGGTTAATAAAACAAAGATAATAAATAAAAATAGAAAGTACCTAAGATTAAGTGAGGTCGCTCAAGTGTATATATTTTTATATTATATTTATATTTCATTTCGTCATCATCGGCTATTTTCTACACACTTTGAGATTAAGGTCTCCCCAGTATCTCCCACTTTATTCCACTGCCACGTATTTCTAGTTTATTGATGATTTCGTCAGTCCAATTGGTTTTAGGGTGGCCTATTGGCGTCTTGCTTTCCGCCAGGTTACACTGACTATATATCAGAACAATGTAGTATAATGTAGTACATTTATAAGTTATGTGATGATATATTATTAGCTTTGAATCCGTGCGCGGCTAGCTCGTCCAAGCGCGGAATTCTCCTTCTCAATGCGGGTCGATGGGTTACCGGAGTATAGACTGTGGGAAAGCACTTCAATGAAAGTGAGGTTATGTTATACTAAGACAAGGATTTATTTAGTAAGATAAAAGTACAATAATTAGTCAGAATTAAATATATTAATTAGAAAGATATACATATAAAATCAATTCTATCGAAAAATATTGTTGTTGCCTTTCCTTACCGGGGAAGGTGCATTATCCAACTATGCTACAGCGACAATATTTTTAGCGACAATTTTCGAACCTATATGTTACATTTTTGATATCAATACATTTAATCGTTCCATTATTTGTCTGCTATCAGTTTACTCAAAGGTATTTGAGATTCTGTAAAAATAAGGTAGATGGCTCTGTCAAATAATGGAACGATTAAATGTATTAATATCAAAGAGGTAACATATAGGTTCGAAAATTGTCGCTAAAAATATTGTCGCTGTAGCATAGTTGGATAATGCACCTTCCCCGGTTAGGAAAGAGATCCAGGTTCGAATCCCGGTGGCGCAACAACAATATTTTTCGATAAAATTGATTTTATATGTATATCTTTCTATTTAATATATTTAATTCATATTTAAAATATCACAGACCGTCTGTTCTGAATAATTACAACTTCACATTAAGAATGTGTTCTCCTAAATAAGTCAGAAATATGTATATGCAAGAGAGATATGACTAAAATTGAAATGCTTAATACAAGGTACAGTTATATAGATTTATCTACGGAGACCTTGATGGTAAATACTAAATGGCGTGAATCAGTTCTTCCAGACGAGGTCCATGTGTGATGAATAACATTGCCTGATACACTGTGTGGATTTTATTACTGTCAGCCGTACTGAGGTCAACAGAGGAGACACAAAATGGATGGTCGATAAATACCTCAGATTTCACAACATATAACACGCTTGATGGAATGGTGGCGACCTACACAAAAGTCTGCCGAGGTGGTGAAGATGTGATGTCAGCGTGGTGGGACCGAGGATGGATCAGGAGTCACGCAGCAGGAGTGCACAGTCGGAGACTAGGCAGAAGGCGATGGATACGATGAATTCCGTCGGGTAATGAATTCCGTCGCGCGTGGCAATCGAAATATGGAGAATAATGCTATCCGTTAGCTGAGAGAATTCAAATTCAGCATAGAGGATATCGAACGATATCCTACGATAGAGATGGCAAAATGGCGTGCGCGTGGAATGTTGAAGATTCACACGCTTGGCACGTTAGAAACAAATGCACACACGAACCACAGCACAGGATGATGACAGAATAAAGTAGTAAAGTCAATAGCAAAGGTTTGACGTCCACCTAATCATCACACAACTCTTGGATATCGAGACGGGTCAGATTACAGGTGACGGAGCACGATCCGACTTCAACGGCAGTCTGGGAGGGTCTGGTTGGTTTAATGTATTAATTATAAATATACAGCGCAAAAACTGTATTGAATTAAATTAGTATTTAAAATTTAAATTATTATTTAAAATTTAAATTAGTATCACAGACCTATGTTCTGAACAATTACAACTTCACAATAAAAATGTGTTCTCCTTAATAATAGTAATTGTCTCTATGCACGTAACGGGTGACTAGAATTAAATCGTAACATTTATTTATTGGCAGAATTTTAGGTTATTTAAAATAAACCTACAATAGCCTACCCTTTATAGTGTCATTATTTTGCGTATTTATTCTATTATATCCACTACTCTCGTATTTTATTTTCTTTATCCATACGTATATTCCTGTCTCTCCGTGTAATACTCAACATTCATTTTTAAGCGCCCTTTTGCGTTTATAGATCTCTCTTATATTGAGAGTTGAGAAAATTGCAAAAACAAAAAATATTTACTCATCGAAAATACATTCAATTGAAAACTAATTTAACCTTCCAATATCTGATGGTAAAAACCGTAAATCGTTAGTTTAAAATGGCGGACTCTTCACAGCTGTTTCAAAAGTCTTCTGCCACATTGATATTTTTAAAGTTGCAGTATACGACATTAAATCATTCAAATTTTCAACAAAAATCAGATTCTCATTGAGTTGACATATAATATTTGCTATTTTCAAGGAAAAATGAATTATTAAATTTGGTCCATAGATGGCTACGGTGTACTGGTAATCGAATCGAGGCAATGTAATAAGATATATACAACTTTTAAAAATTTGATAAATATGAAGATTGAGGGATGAGAATTGGTAAACGTTATATATATATATATATATATATAATAATAGTATTTCGAGAAATTTTTGTACTACGTCATAAGATAAGTTAGTTTACCATAACTTATATAGCTCTTTTTCTACCGTAAAACAGGTTTTTTTACGTAACGAGAGCATGATTACTTAGTGACCTCTTTGGTGATGTTGGGCTTCTCATCATTGCTAGCTGTGACCCGAACCATTCTGTCACAGTATGCACAGGTTAATCAACAGATGGTGTCATTGATTTCTCTTTTCATCAAAACGGAGCCAGTGACCGCAGTCCATAAAGGCTCATTCCGACACCTGCAATTAATGCGTTCAGCTATAACGCACGTGATAAAAGGGTCGAAACATAAATTTTAAATAAGTCAATATCTATATTAATCTTTGAGCCATTTTTGTTTGAGGGTGGTGTTTAGATGACCTTCTGAATGTCTTTTAAAAGGATTCCGTCGTGAGTTAACATATAGCTTTTGAGCATATGGGTGACACGGGCTATCTTCCACTTTTCTCTCTTCAAGGGATTTAAAGGTACTTGTACGATGATCTTTAGGCGTGTTTGCTGTGATCGGATGCTTTCATAAAATTAAATATATTCAACCCTGTAATACTACAATTCAATAAATTAGTAAATCAAAATTTCTTAAATAGTTCAAACGGAAATTTTTCGTATATTTAAATATATAAAGTGATCACTTAATCCAGCCGAAGACAGGTCCTGAGCCCTGTAATTACACTCCATATTTTCTATATATCATTTCCATTAAAAATATAATAAAAATAGCTTCGTTTCTATGAGATATCTAATATTTATTCATTCCATGTCTCGCTATTTTGGTGATGAGAGTTTGTCCTATGATGATCTCGCTGTTGAATTTGAAACAACCTGCAAATGTTTTATACTACGGGCGATGTTAAAAAGTTACTTTAACTTTAAAAAGTAACTTTTTACCAGTGACAGTGGGCAGGTAGATATAATTACCGACTTTCTCAAGCTAGGTTTCGTTTCCATGAATGTCTATCGAGTCGATAAAGCAGCTCTTAATTACTTTAATCTTTGAGATGTTCACTTTTAATCCCGCTCTGCCACTGACTTCTCAAAGTTGCTTTAGTAAAAATTTAACACCATAGTAAATTTTTACTAAAGTAACTTTTTACCAGTGCCAGTGGGCAGGTAGATATAATTACCGACTTTCTCAAGCTAGATTTCGTTTACATGAATGTCTATCGAGTCGACAAAGCAGCTCTTAATTACTTTAATCATGAGATGTTCACCTTTAATCCCGCTCTGCCACTGACTTCTCAAAGTTCCTGCATTCTATTCTGAAGCACACCTGGATAGTCTATAGTAATCACAAAATGTAGATAGCTTAAATATTCGCCATTTTTACAAATACCAAATCCATTTATAATCGAATAAAGTATAAACGAATAATAATGAGAAGCTGATCTTAACGTCGCGAACAGAATAGTTAGGCAGTGACAAATAACATATATGCAATCTGTATAACACTTGAGTTAACAATTTGTCTTCCACAGGCGCATTATTCCAGTATCGATACGTTAATTTGAATTAAGATAATGTTGAAATGCAGTCATACAAATTGAAGCTCTTTGTTATATGTATGAGTAAATCGATTTACATACAATATTTTAATTATTTTATTTTTAAAAATAAATTAATATTATAAAAACAGGTTATTTAAAGTATATATTTATAGTAGTAATGACTTGATTTATCCTCCAATAGAGGATATAGAGGAAAAATATATAGATATATAATATGATAGGAAAACGCGATGAATTAGAAAAATATAATCAAAATTATTGGAATGAGGTCAGGACGTATGTTCCCTCTAAGGTATGCTAATGTGCGGATATGTGTGCGCACTAATTTTGGTATCATAAAAAATATAGCGCGCGCACAATTTTTATCAAGATTTCTTATACATATGCGTCCTTTTAACGAAAATTAGTGACCATAATGCAATATGCTGATTTATCGTATATAAGATCACCAACATATTAGAGATCGATTTACTTTCTAAGGTTATAATAAATACGCATTTGTCGAGGCCTTGCTCATGCCTTACAGACCTGGCAATCAAACCAGACACTTTAAAGCTATTCCTCACCATTTAGTACCGCCCATAGATCGCAACGCAACCGGTTCGCGAAGCCAGTTGAAGGGATCACCTTTACCCTGGCCACCTTCTCGGACGCATCTCTTGGAAACACATCCAGTGAGGTTTGCTAGTTATGAAACTTTACTTACAATTTAACCTTCAAACAGAGTAAATTTATTTGTGCGTCATTTGACAATAAACGCCAACCGATTGTAAGTCATGTTTCATTTCATCAATCTGCTCTAGTCGCAACACCAACATTTGTACTCGCACGCACGCCCCGTAACATTAATATGCACGCGTGAGAATCTGAGGAGAATTAAGACCCTCAGACACACCTAAACCGAATCCTTTTGATGGTCATAACCAGAGGCGTGCAGTGCATACAAATAAAACAACTGTTTATTACTAAAACTTCTGGGAAACAAATATAAATTAAATAATTGGATTAACATACACGGAAACATTTTATTTACAACTTTTACAGACTTTAATTGCTTAGTTCTAAAAACACCACGACAACTCACCACTGTAGCTATGGCGCTCTTGTGCATTCGCCGCATAGAGCTATTCACATTACTTTGCTCTATCTTAAAACTAATGAATTACTCAAATCATACAGTTGGCCATTTACTGAATTGAAAATTCCATTCAGCTGATTGTTTCGTATGGAGTCGTTACTTATGCTGTTTTTTAACAAAAGAACATTAGAAAGGCTTACAACTGCGTGCAAATCATTGAAGTATCTACTTCCTCTTTTAATATTTCGCAAATTTTACTATCTTAATGTTTTTAGCGTGTTCATGGCCGTTCTTTGCGTTCGAGGTGCATTTGGTGAATGAATTTGTTTTTGATTTGGGAAAAATAAAAAGCGATTGGCAGAACTATTTCCTACATTAACCTTTAATAAAAATTATTATTTCGTTTAGTTTTTACGTGTAGGACTTTCAAACAATAAAAGAATCATGGTCAGTCATAAAAAATGGTCTTAAAAACATCCATACATTTTTATATGGGTAAGAAAGTATTATTTTACGTTTAAACTTAAACTTTAAAAACAATATTAATAGTACTTTAAAATTACAAATAAATACATGGTAGGATCGTATAAACGATGGAATGATTTTGTGTAAAGACGTTGGTTAAACGAAAGTTCATAATCCTATGTACAACATATATTATGCTACATATATTATATATGATTATATAATATCATTGGTAACATCATAACCTAAATCTATACCTACTGCACGCCACTGGTCATAACCTACAACCCATAATACACAATCGATACAATGCTCCTTATAATTGACAACTATTAATACTATGACAAGGTATGGTATTCTTACTATGTTCAATAAACCTGTCCAGCTAAACCACTGTGCCAAGATAGGGGAGAATTGGAAACACACCCCCGGAAAGTGCTACACGAGATCCGACAAACCACCGACCTATGAGGCACAAATCAGAATAAGGCGCTAGGAATTCTGATCTCAACCCGCCGTGAAAATTTGATTGGGTTGATTAAATTTATGAAAGCGTGTAACATAAAACATGAATCAAGAACCTTAATTGGAAGCATGAGAGAACCGAAGCCTCGTTAAAAAATAATTATTTTAAAATATATGATACGTAACATGGTTTGTACGGAGGTAGGTACGCGAGAATAAGGTATATATTATTGCTTGTGTACGTAAATTATATGTTATAAATGTGTTAATTATAAAAATATATATATATATGAAATCAATTTTATCGAAAAATATTGTTGTTACGCTACAGAGATTCGAACCTGGATCTCTTTTCCTATCCGGGAAGGTGCATTACCAACTATAGTACAGCTACAGTATTTTTGATGACAAATTTTAGAACCCATATGTTATACTTTTTCAAATTAATACATCTGTCGTTCCATTATTTGAAAGACATTTATATTGTTTTATATTTATTTTTCGATAAAATTGATTTTATGATGTATATTTTAATTATTTATTATTACTTATAATTAATACATTTAATTAGTATTTAAAACATCACATACATGTGTTCTGAATAATTACAACTTCACAATAAGAATGTGTTTGCTTTAATAATATATAGGTTGTATCAATGCGTCCAAAATTTATCAAAAATGAATTGTTAATTCTGGCGTCTGCTATAGGTTATTTACAAAGGTATTTGAGATTCCGTAAAAACAAAGTAGATGGCTTTCAAATAATGAAACGATTGATGTATTAATTTGAAAATGTGTAACATATGGGTTTGAAAATTTGTCGTCAAAAATACTGTCGCTGTACCATAGTTGGCAATGCACCTTCCTCGGATTGGAAAAGAGATCCAGGTTCGAATAACAATATTTTTTGGATAAAATTGATTTTATATGTATATCTTTATAATTAATACACTTAATTAGTATTTAAAACATCTCAGACCTATGTTCTGAATAATTACAACTTCACAATGAGAATGTGTTCTCCTTAATAAATTATATGTGCTTATTTTTAATTTAATTTATAAGAATTTTGATATATGACAAAGTGGACAGGGGTTCGATTCTCGCCCCAGAAGACCGACGTAGTCTTTTTTTATGACACAAGCACTTAGCTTGTGGGAGTTTTATTTAAAAATACGGCTCACTTCACTAAAAATAAATATTATTGATTGATTTGGCAGAAACATTATAATTAAAATATATATATTTATATTGAATTTGTACTACACACACAATTTTTAAGTTAATACCGTAACTAATTTCGGCAAAAGCAGTATTATCGAATTAATTATTGAAACCAACCATTATTTTGACAGCCACGTTTTAATATTACTCCACTCGGTACTGTATAGGGGAATAATAATGAATAATCTTTAAACGATAGAAATCCAGAAAAAGTAGAATTCGAAAAAAACATTAATAAACAATATCACATTTTCAAATACTTCACCGCTATTATCGATGTTTTCAAGATACAATAAAGCCACTCCCAACCTTACGCCCCCCACAGCCAACTGTTTAGACTTTATTTATATATTCAACAATAAAAAAACAATAGTAGAGTTATGCACCCCCAAATAAGAAAGATCTTGAATTATGGGGGTGGCTTTCAACATTTATATAATACAAGATCAATATAAACTAGATATAAGAATTTGTTTACAACAAATAAAAATGAATATACATACATCTATAATAATACAATATAAAAATTAACAATTAGAACTAGGTAAAGATGTCAAATACTTAGTTTAATAATTTTGAAGACCTTTAATCCATTTTATAACTTCTTTTTTGAAAATATTTATATTTGCTGCTAATTTAATTGATATTGGCAGTTGGCTATACAGTTTAGGAGCAATTTATGATGCATGTCTTTGTCCTATTCCGAATTTGGACATTTATGAAATAACATGTTCATTAGTTTTGCTCCTAGTCTGATAGTTATAGTGAATTTTTATTCTATCCTCTTTAAAAAAATTAAATAAGACCGTTTTTTTATAAATGAAGAACAATTCAGTACAGGAAGATCTTTAAAGCTTGTTTGGTTGGGTAATCTCTAGCCTTTTTATAAATTATCTTTTGAGTTGTAATTATTGGTTTGAGAGGTATTTATTTAATTTAGTTCAATTTACACCTGTAGAAGGTAAGGACTGTTTTTTCCAAAACCAGTAGTGATATTAACTCAAAAATTGTGTGTGTGTGTGTGTAGTACAAAGTCAACATAAAAATTATTTATTCTTTAAATTGAAAAATGAAATTTACGTGTAATTTTATGCAGAAAAAAAAAATAAAGGAACGCAATGTTAGAACACACTTTCAAATTACCTTGATACCATAAAAACATTGCGTTAACTTATTATTTTATTTTTAACAATGAGATTATTAACAAACATGATTTAATTCACTTGTTACTTTCAAAGTCGGCTCGATCCAAATATTAAATGTATATTTCTTTCTTATTCAAAAACAAACCGATATGCTTTCGTTTGTTTATTATAAAATTTGTATCGTTACTAATTAATTGAGAAATCATATACCTAAATAAATCTTTTAATAGTTCACCAAATAATATTTTGCATTTTGCCTTGAAACATATTTTAAAAGAGAAGTCATTATTTTACAAATTACGACCTCGTCATTCGTGTACATATCTCGATTTAAAAAATATGTTATAATATATTTACTTCAATCTAATAATAATGTCTGAGTCATATAATATATAATATTCTTTCAGAATTATTATAAATTAGGGAATCCATCGCTAGGTATATTTGCTTACCTCCCTTACCGAATACCCTTACAGTATATTTTCTGGAATCACAATTTCTTCTGTTGATTCACCAAATTGGGGAATTCAGATATTTTATTTGATGGAATCAGAAAAAAAACAGTGCAAATATTTAAATGAGTGTTTATAATGAATTGGCTATAAATAATAAAACTTTATATTTAAAAAAAAATAATTTAAGAGATTAATAAATGAAATTGGTTAATTATGTTATTTTTAGGTTCAATTCATTTACTGAGTATTTTTTTTTTATAAATATATTGTTGACGCAAGTTGAATACTTCCCGTGTAATCCATCTATCCATTAACATTTTTATATATGTCCTTTTCTGGCGCACTTCTAACTAGGGATTTCGCCGACGTGGCATCAGCTTGCATTCCAACGCCGAGCTGTCAACATATGTGTTTATTTTAACGGTTGAGAGTAACGCCGTGCAACCGCGAAAAAGAAGCGATGTTCTGCAGCATCCGGAGGTGCAGTGAGATCTCCGTTCTTCACTGCAATATTGCGAGTCAAGTGGAGGTGAAAATTGACGTCCAATCCAGGACTTTAGATCAAGATAGGCCAGATCCATCTGCCATTATTTTCTTTATTGAATCCAATTTGGGTTGCGTCAACTAAACCATAATTTTAATAGATATAGTCCACGGGATCTTATCCCTCCATGTATGGTAATTTAAAAAAAATAGACACAGTAAAAACGTTAATCATTGGTTTAGCTGTTAGACAGTCACCTAGTGAGCATTCGATCGGAGTCTTTGTCCCGGGAGAATTTTTATAATTTATAAAATATAATTTAATATCTTATAAATATTCTATCTTAGAAATTAAAGTGTCTAATAAATGTGTGAAAATATGATGAGGTTTGGTCGGTCTTGATAGCAGATTCCTTCAATCGCCCTGGTTAATTTTAAACTCCGTCTTTTGGTTGAAAAAATTCAGCCTCTTAAGAGATGGCTGAGTCATCTTTGCATAACTTTATATTTAACTTGAATCTTAATGAACTCAGAGACTTCAGGAATAATGATGTACACTCATATCATGTATTTCAATCATAATTAATTGTTGATTAAGATAAATATGAACTTATAAAATTACGCTTATTTTGACGATCGATATATGTTTTAATTTAAATAGATACTTTGGAGGACTACAGATACCTATTAGTTAAAAAAATATTTTAGTTCTTTTTATCATACATATTAAAATAATCAATTAAAGCATAATTATTGGACATATGCAAGTCTACCGCATACCTAAGAATAATAGTTTTGAAGGTTGTGAATTATGTATTACATGTTGTTTTTTGGCATTCAGCTATATTCTAACATAAGAAAACAAAATAAGATAATGGATGTGTAAAATATACTTAAGATTAAGTCACGTGATTTATTCTGTAAGTTTACAAATTGATTGGTGATGCACGGTAGAAACACAATATTGACGCTGTATATTGAACGGCAGAGGAATGAGCGCGGAGCGGAACGCGACCGTCCAATTAGCGGCACTGGTGGGTGTGCCGTTTGTCATAGCGGGAGTTAGACCATCTCCCGCAAGATGTCGCGCTATACAACTAATTGAATTATATACAGTTAACCATTCAAAAAAAATCATTTTTCTCTGCTTCCGCACTATTCTGTTTTCTCTTCTCTCACATAGATTAATTTTATCAGATGAAACAAATCGTATGTTTTAAATATGAATTAAATATATTAATTATAAAGATATACATATAAAATCAATTTGATCAAAAAATATTGTTGTTGCGCCACCGGGATTCGAACCTGGATCTCTTTCCTAACCGGGGAAGGTGCTTTATCCAACTAAGCTACAGCGACACTATTTTTAGCGACAATTTTCGACCACATATGTTACCTTTTTTGATATTAATACATTTAATCGTTCCATCATTTGACAGAGCCATCTACCTTATTTTTACAGAATCTCAAATACCTTTGAGTAAACTGATAGCAGACGCCAGAATTATCAATTCATTTTTATTAAATTTTGGACACATTGATACAACTTTATTATTTAGGAATCCTAAATCGTACGTTTAACTGACCAACTGTGGATATATTTTACTGGTCGATTTACCAACTCGCCATCACATATGTGTGTGATTTTGTACACCAACATGTTTACAACGGAAACTTATTTGCCAGCACTTGTACAGTGCTCTTAAATGTGCTCCTTCATTTTTCTCGACATCCTGCTGACCTTAGGGCTGTCACCAAAGAAGTGTATATTTGCCCTTTATACTTGTTTAATTCATCGGGTAGGGGATCTGATCTACCTCACCGTAACAAGCTTCCTCGAGCTATCTTTCCAAAAAATTGAAGGACTTGTCTCAGGCAATATCTCCTTAATTTCTGCAGAATAGAGATATTTGTGCATCTCGCCGTCCATGGCATGCGTGACGTGTCTCCAACACTACATTTTAAAGGCATTAATCCGTCTTCTATCCCTTACTTTCAGGGTCCATAATTCTACTCCATACAAAAATATAGAATGCACCAGAGACTGTACAAGCCTGACCTTTGTTGACTTATAAATAATTAATTATATATTAATAATTAAGCCCGTTTGATGTTTTACTTATTTTTCATATTTTAAGAACTGCGTTTTTATTTATTAGATGGATGTAATTTTGTCTACGCCTTCCTCTCCGTTTTTTTTCCCCAATCACATTTCTAAGGTATGCCTTGTGTCTATGGATGTTTCATTTGTAAATCCTCCAATGTAGCTTATGCCAACCTTAAATAGTATTATAAATACAATTAATATTAAAAATCCATCCTAGGACGAGCGCGAAAGATGTGCACAGAATATTTTCTGTGAAAAAATGTACCTACCGAAATAAAGGTTCGTTGCCTTAGAAATACCGCGGTTTTTCCACATCATGTCAGGACAGAGCTTTTTGCCATACCTATCCTATCCTTTTTTTAATTTTTGGCTCTCAACTACCGTCGTCAGTGAATCTCAGAGTTCAAATTCTCGTTAAGAGGTCATTGTAGAAACGTGTCGTAAAAATATGAAAATTCATTAACGATCTTCAATTGTAAGATTCTGGGAATGATATTAGAGCCTAGAATAAACGGGTTATGATGTACGAATTAGACGAAACATTTGGCGAACCCAACATTGTTCAAGATATCAAGATAGCATCACGGCTGAAATGGGCTAGCCACATTCAACGCATGGACTTAACAATGCAAAGTACAGGGTGAATATTACGTTTCAAGCTGATGTTGTTTTTGAATTATTTATAAATAAAATACAATTTTTTAATTTAAATTTTATTCATAGATTATTTGATTAATAACAATTGTGTATGAAATTTGACATCTGCCAAGTTGCCGCCTCTGACAGCGGCACTAAAGCGTGCTCTTTTAACCATATTTTCATAACATTCTCGCACAATTTAATATCGAATTTTGTCCAATAGCATCGATTTTGTTGTCGGCTTATTGGTGGAAACCTTTCCTTTCAAGTATCTCTACAAAAAATAGTCGGATCAGGTAATCGAGGAGACCAGTCGATATCAACACTTTAGCATAATGCGGACTCGCAAAACTTTAAGCGTAACTCGGGCTGTGTATAAAGTGGCACCGTTCTATTGAAACCACATGTGTTACAGGCCCAATCGGCTACAAAAAAGTTTTCTAACATGTGACGATAGCGATCACCATTAATGATTACTGCATTGCAATTACTATTTAGATAAAATATTGTAATGGCTTCAATACATTAAGATTTTGTATACTTTTTAATAATTTTAGGACAACACATTCTTATTGTGAAGTTGTAATTATTCAGAACATAGGTCTGTGATATTTAATTCATATTTACTTTTTAATAAATTGTAATTAACTACTCTTTACGACTACAAAATACAAACTAATAAATATTTTCCAAACAAAAATGGTGGTCAAATAAAATTGGCCTGGAACATAATATTCACCCTGTATTTGATTCAAAACATGTAGGCCTAAGAAGTATTGAAAAAGTCAAGCTGCGGTGAATGGATAACCCAGGATGCTCAGACAGTCGGTATCGTAAACTAAAAAAAAGCAAACAAAGGTCAGATCGGAGTGGCAAAAGTTCATTGACGAGTTCAAGTCTCTTAGTGGTGATGGTAAATGTTGGCATATAAGTTTTCGTCATACTTTCTAGAATCATAGAGATGATACCACTCCAAACTATTCTATTCTTGTAAACAAATTTAATAACATAAAAGAAAAACGTATTATACGAAGTAAACCTCAAAGGGTCTACTCAACAAACCCACGGGTGCAATATTTTACAAAATCTGTAAAGGTTTTTTAAAATGTATTTTAAAGTTAGAACAGTCAGTTACTCAAACCTTATGGCGCCCCTTCATAGTTAACCTTTTTCTTTTCTTTTATTATATGACACAATTATTACATTCGACCATTATTACATTCAGTTATTAATTGACAAAGGTTGGCTCCGGTATCACCGTATCAGAGTCAGACCTGTACAATATTTGATGTGAGACTCGTTATCATATTAAATTCAGAAGGTAACCAGAGAGAAGCTGTAGAAGTATGTGTTGAAGTCTCAAAACTCGGTCACAGTACGACAGAAATATACCTTGTCCAGGTCACAAGAGGGCGCGAAGGAGAGCCAGTGGAATGCTCCGTTAGGTCTCCCTAGCCACCGCTCTTCCCGGCGTCGTCCATCCCAGCAAACCCCAGCGGGAGACACACAACCTAATAAATTCCCAGAAAAGTCCGAGATTCCTTTCCTTTCCTGCGAACTCTATTTTAAATGGGTAAGACATCACATAGGGTAAGACTAGACATTAAGGGTCTTGACTCGTTTATCGAAAGCTGGAACCTGTCGTCCACAGATGGGAATATTATTTAAAATTATGACTTTAATCCTTGCAAGTTTGCAAGGTCCAAAAGTGCATGTTAATACGCTTATAGCTTGAGTGATATACAAAGTTAGGCATGTTAATGCGTTCATCGCATTTAAAAGGTTAATATATTATAGTGATTTTAATTACCCTGACTGTGTGATGAATACATTTTATGATTCCATTCAACCGTCAACCCTTTAAGAGCTGGTGTATATTTTTCATAGCGCGTTAATAATGTCATGGGGTGGGTTATTGCCGACACAAAAACCTTGTTCTACCGAAGAAATTACCCCATCCGACCGCGGGGAAGTAATCAATCAACGTCTTCAAACTTCCCGAGACCTAAATATCACATACCGGGAATGCAGGACTCGTGTTCATAGCTATGTAAAAGGTCTATCAATATCCATTACAGTTGACATGTCGGATACAGTGTATTATTAATGTTAGATTTTTTAGATTGCACGTTTTCTTAAGCAAAAATTTTTCATTTATTTTATTTCTCGAAAAAGATGGATGACAGAAAACAACGATCCTGTGAAAATGAGATTAATGAATCATTTATACATACATATAAATATTATGACGTCACACACCATTAGGGTTAATAGAAAGATTTTTCTACCTACGCAAATTTTTTTCGTACCTATGACGCTTATTTTATAGGACCGAAATAATCAAACACAGTTATGAGGTGTGACAGTTTAATGATTCCAGAATGGCCGTGATGTAATTGTGTTGAAACCACGCGAGTACTCGGATTTGAACATGTTTCAACTAATACATGCATACATTTCAAGGTGATAGAGTTAGTTGTCAGGCTGTTGGAAAGGTAACAGGTATCTGTCTGGTATTTAGAGCAGTCTTTCTGTGAGAGACTTTCTGGTAAAAAAAAGTTTATTAAATTAGATAATTCACCTGACTTAGCTCACTGTGATTTCTGGCTATTTTTAAAATTAAAATATGCGCTGAAGGGACTAGTATTTTCTAACATAACTGATATCTAACAGAATGTAAAACAGGTACTCAATAGTATTCTAGAAAATTAGTTCCAAGCCTCTAAGGTGTGCGTGCGTGCACGATTTAAAAAATAATAATTTCTCCGAATTCAATAACCATATCATTGATACCAACCATATAGGGGAATAATAATGAAAAAATACAAATTAAATGTGTTAATTAGAAATATATATAAATAAAATCAATTGTATCGAAAAATATTGAAATATAAAATATTGAATCTAGAGCTCTTCCAATCCGAGGAACATGCATATGTTACACTCTTCAAATTAATACATCTATCGTTCCATTATTTGAAAGCCATTTGCTTTGTTTAAATTATATAAAATTGATTTTATATGTACATCATTCCAATTAATACATTCAATTTGAAATGTATTTATTAGATGTATAAATATTAATTATTGAACAAAAATAATGCACTGTCTCTTTCCTCCCCCCCCCCTTCCCTTTCCCACCCGGCCTAGTTAAATATTAGTCGATAGGTCGAAAGGATTACAACATTATACTAATTCGAGACTTCGCATCTATACTGTGTCGGAACCTTTGACGAAATAGTGAGTTAAAATATACAGTCCACATCTTTGGAGGTACCAGCATAATCCGGATTGTGATGAGTGCCAAACTCCTTCCTGTCTTGAAATTCTTCCGGCATCTATTCTTGTACGCAACAGATAGAAATCCAGAAAGTATGAATTCTGAGAAAACATAATGAACAATGTCGTATTTACAAATCCTTCGCCGCTTTAGTCACTGTTTCCTAGAAACTATAAAGCCACTCCCACCCTTACAGCCCCTATAGCTAACTGTATTTAATTTTAGTTCAATTTACACCTGTAGATGGGTAGGGGAGCTCTTCCCGAAATACGTCGTGATACAATTCAAAAAAATAATTATGTTTGTGTTGTGTAAATTGAAAATAAAAATTATATATTTTTTTAATTAATTTAAGGAAATCGGATAAATAATGAATAAGTAATATTTTGATTTGTTACACAATTACAGTCTGACTTGTCAACAGTTAGGTTTTAGTTCTCTTCACACCAACTGACGAGATGCACCTCGTAAAACTATAATCATGATAAAAATAAATTTCTGTTGTGCAATAAAAAAAAACATAGTAAGTGCCACGTCAACTTATGATAATTCATATATTGTCATAATAAATTAGATAATCTCGGGGATTCATCTATAGAGGGTGGTTTTTTTAGACGTATAGAACTATAAAATGAAATAAACACATAAAAATCGTGGTAATTGTCATGGTATTGGCTTTATTGAATAGATAATTCTATGCTAGTATTGTTTAAATACGATTTTGCGCATGTGGGCGTCGCGGCTAGCTCGAATAAAGCGCAATCTGGAAGATCAATTTTCGACCACTTTTTGAGCAGATGGGACCGTATATCGGCGATAACGTGACGAATGTTGGCTTCCAAGTCGGCTATAGTTTTTGGTTTATCGTCGTAGACTAGCGATTTCACATATTCCCACAGAAAATAATCCAAAGGTGTTAAATCACACGATCTTGGAGGTCAATTCACGCGAAATTATGCGCTCATCAAATGTTTTCTTCAATAAATTGATTGTGGAGCGCGCTATGTAACATATTGTGCCGCCTTTTTGAAACCACAGCTTTTTCACATTAATGCCATTCAATTAGGGAACGAAAAAGTCAGTAATCATGGATATTTAGCGCTCACTATTGACTGTAACGTTCTGGTCAGTATCATTTTTGAAGAAACGACAGCTTCTTCGGTGCACACTGTAAGACGTCTCTGCGGATGCGTATTATCAATTAAAGTATGCGTGGTGTGAAAAATATCCATAGTTATTCGAATTACTTACACGGATGGACGATTATGTCGTCCGTAAAATGGACGTAGCGCACGGTGAGTTTCGCAAACTGAACCACGATTTGCGAAATAAATTTACACATTTGCAAGCGTTGTTCATGGAGAAATGGCAAACGAAACTGAACACAAATCAGCTGTCAGCTGTCAAATTGTGTTAAAAAGTGTTGCCGATTCAAAAAACACCCTTTACTATAAACATAGCCGAAATCCCGACGTTGTATTCCCTATACCGGATAACGTGTTCCACATCTGATGGGTGGGAAAAAAAATATTTTTTACGCCGAAAAATTAATTGCATTCTCCCTGGGTATTGTACTCAAAAAGTGCTCGCGTAAATTGCTTTGTAACTGTACTGAAGTCAATTTAAAGTAATTTAATAAATTTACAATTCAATGTGAAAATTTCCATACGAAGGTATTGTATTGTAAATGTAACGTACTAGGCAACCCAACTCCACGTGTCACACAAACTTATTTGTCGGACTAATAGAATCTAAAAGTTTATCATACATTTTTTTCGATGTGTGTTACAGTTCAGCCAGAATTAAATATGCCGCACGCACATTTTTTTTGCTACTGCTGTAATACGAGTATATCGTAACCTTGGAACTACAAGGTGTCATCTGACATTTTCGACAAATTTAATAATTAGTAATTTTCTTTTTATGAGATAATAATAAACAAATTTATATTTTAATTGCGCCGTACCAGCGACATTAGCCCTGATGATAGAGCCTGCAGCGGGATTTGACACGTCAGCTAGATAGATCGGAGGCATACGGCATAATACTCAACAGCTTTGAAAACTCAACACAAAGGATAATTGATAACGTTTATAAAAGTCTCATAGACACGATATATTGTAATATTTGTATTTCATCAGTCACACGATCGGTTTGAATACATACACAATACACACTGCATTTACTGTGAATTCTTCCGATATCTTACCATGATGATATATATTTACACCTAAATCAGTTCAACCGTTCTCGTATTATAAAGTAATAGACAGATAGATATACCAGTGTTCTGTCCACTACTAGATGAAGGCCTCTCCAAGTATCTGACACTCTTCTCTACTCATAATTGTACTATTTTTCATACAATTTTGTCAATCCAACTGCGGCACTCTTAATTCATCTCGAGCTCCGCTGGAGGACTGCATTCCTCTTACGATTGTACATTCTCCGGGCGATGTAACCTGCCCATCGCCATTTAATTTTTTAACGTCTTCAATTACATCAATTTCTCTTATCTGTTCTCTTACTACAGGCTTATTTCAAAACCATTAGGGCCGGTTGTACGATCAGTAAAAATGTAAGACTAATGTCAAAAAAATTTGCGAAAAGGGATTGTTTGATCGTTAGTAAAAAAATATTTACCTCTCGAAAGTACATCCCGTAGTAAACTCATTTTACTCTGCGATATCCGATAGTAAAAACGACATCGATAGATAAATATGGCTGACTTTTCACAGCTGTTCCAAAAGTCATCTGACACATTGATACTTTGAAAGTTGCAGTATACGACAATTAATCATTCAATATCCTGCTATTTTAGTGATGAGAGTTCATCCGTCGTTGTTTAATACATAATACGAAAAAAAATACCATCAAAGTAACAGATTTCATAATTCATAAAATAAAATAAAACATATTTCACGATTATTTGTCACGTCTATAGACATCTCCATCAATGCTTTTTATACTACGGGCGTTAGTAAAAAGTTACTATTGATCACACAACCAGTCCTTATAATACATTTTGCCATACCTTTTTATACGTGTGCACTGGAAGTGAGTGCAAGATCATTTTTGAAAATCATGTTTAACCCTTCCCAAACCATGCAGTAACACGAGTCTACCATCATAATAAAACCTGTAATATTTCGGTAAATACATGCAACATAAAATTCATATTTTAGATAAACCTAAAGAAAATATTAGCGCTCAGGAATGACTAGTGAAAAACCAATTATGAAAAGGGACTCGTACAAAAACAATTATTTTTCCATTCAATCCGTTGTAAAATTAATACGTTGGTAAAAATACAATTTGTGATATGAAAGACAGAGATCACACACTATTTTCACAGTGAAAAGAACAACAAACATACAAATATAAGTTTTTCTTTCTCACTAATTAAATGAAGAGAGATAAGAAGTAAGGACACATTGTATATGACTTAATGAATGGTCTAAATTATGTTATTAATCATTTTTTCAAAATTGAATGCTCAATATTTAGAGTTAATTCGTACCATTTAATCTAATAAAAACAATTTTTATAACTGTTATTTACGGTAACACGAGTTGACAGCATGGCTGCGTTCGGGTATATTTTATCATGGTATGGTAAAGGTTAATATTGTATATTTTCAAATAATTGGGAGTTCATTTTGCCTTTATAATATATAAAGATAAACATTTATAATAAGGTTTAGAAGGATACAAGTTTGTGTCATATATTATCCTTGAAGGAGTGAATAAATTTGTACATGTAAAACACATCAATAATTATTATTTGTGAAACATGACTTATAATTATAAAACAAAATTGTGCCCTTAACGAAAAATACCGTGTATTTTTTAATAAATTATTCATGTTCTAAAAAAATATTTCTTTGATCTATACATAGACATGAAGCCTTTGTTAGGTCTGTATCAAAAGAAAAAAGTGCGTTTGAAACATCTACAAAATTAATTTAATAGACACATTTTCAACTGAATACAATCATTGGTTTATTTTAATATTTAAAATATAAAAAAAATATTTTTGTTTTATATTTTCAAAATTGAATATAACAGCTAATAAAATGCAGTCGTTTTGAAATCTAAAACAATTTTTTTTTAAAAAAGTAAATTTCAATGCATCATCCCTTAAAATGTTTATTAATTCACTCGTACATATATTAGAAACAGCCCTTGAATAATGACGGAAAATTGTACTAAAAAAACAACAATAGCAAAATAATTTTAATAGATATTAACAATTTATATTATTTATTTCGTCTAAAAATTTATTTTGAAATTACTTAAAAAAGATACAAGTACCCACTCATTTAGCGTGATAATTGAATGATACATTCTATGTTGCCGTTTTCTGTTTGTCTCATAATGACGTAGTGTTTTGCAAAATGGACAGCTATTGTTAGATTATTGTGCGACATGGACTAACTATGTATGAAATTCTACGCCGAGTGCACACTCTTTCAATATGGGGCTAATAGTTTAGCTTCTTATAAATCGATCGAAAATTAAATAATTTATCGAAGTAAATAACTAGTTGATATATATAAATATATTTTGAAATCACTCAAAATACATCCCATCATCGATTTTTCATATTCAAAATTATTGTAACAGCTGTTTACGTAAATGCCTTCGATAGCTGGTTCCCAGGTTTCCGATTGACAGTAAGGGCACCTGTGATATGTGAACACTGCACTAACCTTTTTATTGTACTTGATGTCTTTCTGGTCCGATGTTGTTGTTCTTTAGGCTGGGTAGATTTTGACCGATCGAAGTGCTCAAATTATATTTTTCGCACCAGCGTAGTGCTGAATTAAAAGGAGAAGTACATCCTTTGTACACTACGCAAGAGAAATTAATTATTTAAACAATTTATTATCTATAGTCCATTGTTCTCGGTTAATATAAACATTTTTTGTTTTAAGGGAAGGTTTTAGTCTCAATAGTTTTTATGGATTTATTGAACCCACTGGTTAACCTAAACACCGACTCTTGGTATCTCAAGTGGGCTTCCAAGTAACCGAGTTCGTTGTTACTCAAAGTAAAAACAGAAACGAATTCAATTATAATATTTAGGTATGAATTTAGTTTGTATAAACTTCATCTACTTTGATAAGCCGTAAAGTAAGTAGGTTGTAATAGTAATATAAGTATTAGTATGAAGTAAGAAGTATAAGAAGGTAGGTAGCACGCACTCATGACGATCTGTTTATTTGGACCTCTGTACTGGCCGAAGCACGAGATGTAATCGATCCGCCTATCGTCCACTGTCTTCTTCATTCTCCAAAAAAAGGCGGCAACACTCAGACACACACACATGCATAATATTATAAACCAGTGGTGCCAATCGAAGTAACAAGGCGCGTAAACAAGAGCTTTAATTTATAATTTTCTTTATGACTATGTAACTAATCGTATACGTAGGCTGAAGAGAGATATTTCCGGTAGAGAGGTTAATTGATAGAGGTAATAGTTTCGGTGATATATATTTTTTTTAACTGAATACATTTTGATTTAAATAAAAACCAATTAATTTTCAAACCAAATTAAATATTCATTAATAAAAAACGCAATTGTGACTAATTTCTTCTGATCCGTATTCAGTCGTAATGATAATTACAAAATGCTGTTGTGCTGTCAATTTGTAAAATCAGATAATGAACTGTTTGTTTACATGTTTCGTTAATGGGCATATTACATTTATCTAACTATGAATAAATTAAAATATAATAGGTACAAGAGTACATATTCATGATAATAAGGATTAACGAACATCTATATGAATTCAAAAAATTCAATATTTCTCTGTCTGTCTGTCTTCTATACTATCCTACATCCTTTGAACGATCTAAACCAAACGTTGTATAGTTACTCTTCTGTGCAAAACATAACCACCTTCCGTCTTCCTTCTCTCCCTCCTCTTGATATAAATATTGTTTACAAAAGGGGTGCACAAACGTAATGTAGGAAGGGTGATAAGAATTCGGTGCTGGGAAAGAACAATAAGGGTTCACGGACCAACCGGGCAGCACGACTTACCTGAATTTTCTTGCTGTACTCACAGCAATCCTGAATTTCAGGAACAACTTCGCCGATTCACACTCTGAATACAATAGTAGTTTAGACACTAGCAACAGTAACTATACAATGAGCTCATAGTAGGACGTTCACTTCTTGACAGTTCAAAATTCATAGACAACATACAGAAAAAAATCATACTCTGAGGTTTAGGGTAGATATGTATAGTAAACCTAACAGAGCATCTGTAGGCGATCTGTAGATCTGTCATCAATACCGAAAACATATGTATTACATTATATGAGGCATAGAGAGTAAAATAAAACTAACTTCGAAAAGCTTTGTTTAGAGTTGAAGTGTATTAAATAGGTATATAATACCGATTAAATTAATGTAAAAATTGTCCAAAACCTATTTCCATCTAGTGACCATTTTTAAAAGTCCACTATTCACACCTATTAAAATATAACTAAATGTATTTAATTATTCCATTCAGTACGCATGTATTTGTCGATGTTATCTGTACAATATACATAAATACATCTTGTACAGAGCATTAGACATGTAAAAAAAATTTGATAACAAATCACAAACATCATATTTCACATGGGTAAAACAACGACACGAAAAATACATGATGCGAAATATAAATTATTTATGTAAATATATACATTGAAGAATATCGTTAATTAGAATTCGTTTGACTTGTAAGAATGCTGAAAAGATGATTCGATTTTGCCTGAGAAAAATAAAATCTCATAGAAAATAAATATCACCCTCTGCATTCCTGGATCAAATTTTGCATACATCGTTACTCTTTAAGACCTACGCAAAATAATAGCACCTCTTCCCTCATGGCTTTGATGTAAAACTCCAATACTTTCCTCCATGGCTTTGATGTAAAACTCAATCTGAATCACATTGATACACCTGGTATTTTTTCGCTTTTTCCACATCTATAGTCTTTTATCCTGCTTTTCCTTCGATAATTAGCTATACGCCTTCTCGCTCCTGATTCTGAAGAAACATTTTACTTTGATAATATCACATGTTACGATGGCACGCTGTCAACTAGCAGCCAAATATCAAAATTGATTTTTATTTTTATTTATTTATTTGCATACAATAATATAATGAATATGAATTAAATATATTAATTATAAAGATATACATATAAAATCAATTTTATCGAAAAATATTGGTGTTGCGCCACCGGGATTCGAACCTGGATCTCTTCCCTTAAATTAAATGTATTAATATCAAAAAGGTAACATATAGGGTCGAAAAATTGTCGCTAAAAATAATGTCGCTGTAGCTTAGTTGGATAAAGTATCTTCCCCGGTTAGGAAAGAGATCCAGGCTCGAATCCCAGTGGCGCAACAACAATATTTTTCGATAAAATTGATTTTATATGTATATCTTTATAATTAATATATTTAATTCATATTTAAAATATCACAGACCGTCTGTTCTGAATAATTACAACTTCACAATAAGAACGTGTTCTCCTAAATAATATAATGCACTTGTTAATTTACTGTGTGGGATTTTGTAGATACCTCTACCACCTCTGATATATAATATAAATCATTGTCTTAGCTACTTTGCTAGACTACCGTCTGTATTAGAGTAGACAGTTTTTCCGTGTTATTACGGTAAAATTAAAAAGAAGAAAACAATAAAGAAGTGTAGTGAATGCGTTGTTAATCTAAATTGATTCATTAGTGTATTGTGATTTGAGTCCATATTCGCGTATTTTTTTTTTAAGTTAGCAATTTCCAGTCAGTGTTAAGTGTGTTGTACAGTTTCGTAGCTAAAAACGATGAAAAAATGTTGAATCACAAACAAGGTATCTCGTGAACGGTTGAAGATAAATGAGGTGGTTTTTAGAGGTAACTTTTAGGGGTCCTCATGGAACGATAGATGTATTAATTTGAAAAGTGTAACATATATAAAAGTTCGAAAATTTGCCATCACTGTGTTGGTAAATTATAATCGGTTAATGCACGTTCTTTGGATTGGAAGAGATTCAGGTTTGAATCCCGGTCGCAACAATATTATTTTTCGATAAAATTGATTTAATATGTATATTTTTCTACTTAATACATTTAATTTGTATTAAAAATATCACAGACCTATGTTCTGAATAATTAAATGTGTTCTCCTTAATAATAGTAACATAGTTAACTTAGTTTTGTGGCGCATACACGTGTAGAGGCACTGCTCGTGACTCACAGACTTTACAGCCATTTCATGCCGCCTATGACCAAAACTCCAAGAAGCCTACTCGAAGAAACTACTTCTCTCATTCGCCTTCTTGAAAGCATCTCTAGTGAGTACGAATCTTCATCAACTTTATTAGTAATTTAACTTTAATTTGTGCATCGTTCTGCAGTAAACACCACCAATTATAACTTGCAATTGAAAGTCAATGTTTTATTTAATACACTTGCTCTACCGTACAACACAGCCGCGAGATTTACATGCATGCAGTGAAATCTGGGGAGATTTGAATCCCTCAGTCTCACCTTAAAACAAATCCTTCTTTATACAGCCCATCAGCAGTAGATCCTATCAGATGACACATAACCTATAAATACAGTCACTCCGTTCGAGTGACTTTCCAAACCAAAGCAAATACATTTTTGCCACAGATACGGATGAAATATATCTCTTGAAGATTCCTCTCAAAAGCGAGTAAAGGACCGTGCAGATGTGGTGATCCTGCTCGCGCCCCACGTAACAAATCACCTGACACGCATATAGTGCTAGAGTGCACCGACCAATAGCAGATTTTAATCCATCACCACGAACAAGTCCTAGGAGACCGTTATTTCAAACGACCCACTTTAGTCTTCAACCTTATTCGCGTAATTAACTTTATACTCGTAGTATCTAATTATAAATCGTTTCGCTATAAACGCCAACTTTTGTAAATTCTGTTTTATCTAAACACCTTGCTCTAGACACAATATAACTACTCACACGCACATTCATATACACTGCGACATACACCCGCACGTGTGAGACATTGAAGAGAGTTAGGGCCGCCTGTCTCACCATGCACAAAATCTTCTGATCACATAACCTACATACGTCGGTCACTCCATCCGAGTGACTCGAATGACACAACCGGTCCATATTTAAATATCTCTGAGATGAGAGATCAAAGTTTCATCCTTGGATATACACCATTAGGGTCCGTGATAACAGATGAGATTTCTCTCTGAGATTCGACTCGAGTGCGCGTAAAGAACAGTCGTACGGAATTCATCACGAAGCGAATTTTCGTTGCGAGATTAAGAGATTATCGTGGATACAGGCTATTCGATGACGGTATACTTACTCGTACCTCGATTCTGATATTTTTTATTATTTTTTGTTACTTATTGTTTTCGTATAAATAAAATAGCTTTTGAGGTGACATAAACTGACTTTTCAACTATCTATTTTTTTTTTGGGTAGCAAAATATTTGCAATCGAAATAATGGCCCGTAGGATATGACATGTTGGACAGCACTGTATAGAGGGTTGGTTTTCATCATATCTTCACTGCTTGAAGCAGGCTATCCCCAAAAATCAGCATTTCTATGTATTCAGCCCCTCAAAGTATAATGAACTGTGAAACACAAACATGAAAATATAATCAAATTTTACAATATGAAAAACCAACCGGTTTCGGTTCCGGAAAAATTTGAATTGTCTAATTTAATTTAATTTGTTTTTGCAGTAAATATTTAAGTATGAAACTTTTAATTAATTTAATATTTTTATATTATGAAGCCATATACTGGATGTAACACCCATAGTGCATAATGTTTTAAAGGTTGATAGATATTAAAAATATAAGTCGAAAATATTCAAAGTGCATGTGCCATATCAGAGATACGAGCATTTACAAAAAGTCGTATTTTTGCAATTTTTCGATAATAATTTTAATAATTTTTTTATCCCAAATTATATATTAAATACAAATAATAATTGATCATTAAACTTCGAGTGGCCAGACTATTTTTTGTTAAATGATTTATAATAATATAATAATAAGTCAATTTCGCAAATATTTGTTTCGAATTACGTAAACTTAAAGATAAACATGACTTTGTAAAAATCTCATTCAATAATATGTTCTTTCTAATATTTCTTTGAATATTTTCAACTGGTAATTTACCTATAAAATATTATAAACTAGGTCTATTACAACGTCTGCATGCCACCTTCAGTAACAATGAACTATTATATTAACCAAATTGAATTAATAATTAGAACAGGTACTATAAAAATTATTAGGACATTTTCCACGTAACTCATGAATGTGAAAATTTTTACGAAATATATTATTAGTTTTAGGGGTGACTTAGTTACTTACCTTTCCCATGAAATACAAATTCAAAGTGTAATTGATTTGACATAAATTAATTCATTTCATAATTAAACAACCTTAATTATGATCATTTAACTAGCACTACCTTCAGGTGATCATCTAGACTATTCCGTTTAGGATGCGATTTATCTCTTTATTTCAGGAGTATAATAAATTATTATATCATATTTAATAACGGTAACATTTGTATACAAATAAAACTTATTAATTAAAATGTATAAGAAATTCTTATCTTTTAAGCTGCTAGCAAAAAAACCCAAAAAACCTTACACAGAAGGTACATAAAAAGATTTCTATGAAAAAATCTAATCATATAATAATTATCTACCTACAGTACAGAAGAATTACAGTATTCCAATTTACGAATTCTTGACAACATAAATATATTTATATAGGAAAAACTTTGATATTAAAATTAAGAAGTACTTGAGATTATTCTGAATTTGCCAATCATATTTTGTAAATAAACCATTATTTGACATTAACAAGGGAATGAAAGTAGACTGCATACAGTGGAAATTAAATCGCTTAGGCGTATATACGGCAGATTCATTTATGACAATATAAAGAATGAAGAAATAAGGAAATAATGTAAAGCTAATCTTACTACAGTGACTAAGATTAAAAAATAAACTTCACTTGCTAGAATGGTAAAAAATATATATGACGCAAGTGTTGATGGCACCAGAAATAGAAGACGTCTGCGGAAGACTTGGCACGATGTATGCAAAGAAAGTGACCTTCTTATGAATGTCAACAAGTCGAAAGTGATGGTATTCGAGAAGTAGAAAAACAAGAAAACGTGCAAAATACTTGTAGGTAATGAATGTTTGGAACAAGTAGATGAGTTTGTGTATTTGAGAAGTATGTTTGATAGAATAAGAAAGACAGAGAAAGATATCGAAAGGTGAGTGACTGCAGGGAGTAAAGTGAACGGCGCATTGAATGGAATTATAGTTAATGTAAACTTATCAGCTGAGGCTAGACTAACAGTTCACAATGGAGTCCTGATACCGACATCGATGTATGGAAGTCAGGCCTGAAGCTAGCAGAAAAGGAACAAATGTAGACTTAATGTGTGAAAAGGAAAACACTTAAGCGTGTATGTGGCAGATCCATTTATGACAAAGTAAAGAATGAAGAAATAAGGCAAGAAAGTAAAGCTGATCTTAGTATGGTGAATAAGATTAAAAAAGGATCACTTAGGTGGTTTGGTAATATGGAACGGATTAATGAGGAGAGTATGGTAAGAAATATATATTATGCAAGTGTTGACGGCACCAGAAATAGAGGACGTCTGCGGAAGACATGACATTACCAGGTACACTAGAAATTGGATGATGGTCCTATTAGAGCTTGTATGAGAAATGAGAAGATGTATGAATGTGGATGAGACGACAATTGTGTATTAGGGCAGAAGAGTGTGGCACTATAGTCTCTCTGCCAACGCCCGCGGGGAAACGGCGCGATGGTAATTGAGTCAGTTAGTTATTTAAATATTTAAATATTTTTGCATTGTAATATTGTAATAACAATGTCCCTTTTAACACACGGTACACAAATTTTCATCCATTGTCCATTTTAATAGACATGATTTTTTAAATTTATTTAAAAATTACTTCGGGTTTTATTTTAATGAAATACTGAACTACGTCTGATAATATCGTATTTTTTTGATTCGTTGGCGTTATTGCATCAGATAAACCAACGCCGCTATTATTTTTTCTCTATTATGGGTTTACTATATTGTTTGTCTACAAGGTATAAGTGTATTATTTTACTTTCAGGTAAAACCAAACTGTGAAAAATCATTTCTATATTGTATTTTATTAAATCTTTTCAAATATCCAGGATTGTCTCAGAATTCATTATAACCAAAAAAATTAACGCATTTTCTTCAGCTATTTAATAATTTGATTATTTTTTTATTGTTACTTAACATACATTATGTCATATGTCGGTGCCCGGCGTTACACGGGATTCAGATTTAGTTCAGATTAGAGATTTAAATTAAAAAATGTTTTGATACAGAAAATTGTCTTACCAAGACATACAATAAGGTAAGAAGTATTATTTATAATAAGGGGAATTTATCTGAATCTAGAAAGGGTTTAAAAAGGTATGCGTTATTATTTAGTATCACTGGTATATATACCTGGCGTCTCTTCTAGGTTAGATCGCGTTTTTTTGTTGATGAATTACGGTACAACTATAGGTAGATATTTAACTTCCACAGTTGAGATTGTAAATCTAACCTAAAAAAGACGCCTGTTCCATACAACAGCGCTCGCGAAAACCTTAAATTAAATATATAGGTATATTTACAATTTATACACTAATTTATAAAACTATAAAATGATATAGTGTCATCAAGCAGTAATTTATAGATATCTATAACACCTTTATGGAAGGATAAAGGAATTCATATAGAAATAATTTATTTTCCAACCGATATGCTAGAATCAAGTTACGGGTAAAATTAAATTTAAATCGAAAATATGTATTTATTTCTGCAGAATGTTTATTTATGAATTGTACAACCGACAGCTTTCTCATATGTCGACAGTTCGGTAATTAAAGTTTTGTGTTTTTACTATATTAACAACCAACGGGTTTACATTTAACTTGCTAGACATCATTTGGACCAGCTATACATCTACGACTAATTCCTAGTCTCAAGTGGAAGACGGCCAATAGCTTTACATCTTTCATGTCCATTCCTCCTACGCAGCATTTTAAAAAGATCTTTCTAGACTCAAAATGGCGTCTTTTTTGAGAGATAACATTTTTGTATAAATATGGAAAAACTGCCAAGTGGACAATCCAGGAAATGAAAGTCTACTCAATGGTTTAAGAAATGAAATGTAGATTAGAATTCAATGAAATTTTTTCACCGCTTTTACCACTGAGTGTTATTGGGTGCGATATTATTAAATGGGGGGGGGGGGTTGAATCGTTTAATTTTTATCACAAAACAGAATATTATCCGGGATCGCATAAACATGGCATCAAAATAGTATTTAAAATGTAAAAAAACACATTCGCTAAGAGTCGCGCTTATATTCATTGTTCAATTTTGATGTACGCAATTTTATGTAGACTGACAGATTAGATCGTTTTAGGGTCATGCACTTCCGAGGCCCATAAGGCCGCTGAAGCAAAAGATGCAACCGAAATTACATTATCGAGATATATAATATAATATTATACACAGGGTGTAATAGACCTAGTCCTTAATACTTTTGGGTGGATACCTGAAAATATTCAATGAATATGTACCTAATCTCAACCATTTCAGAGATATAAGAATTACAAATTAATCGTAATCATGCCATCATTTCGATTAATTTAAATATTTTATTGATTTCAAATTATATATTGAACACAAAATATTTAAGATCATTGAATTTTGAGCAGCCAGACTATTTTTTGTTACATTATTCAGGGCCTGAAGAAAATATATGTTTATTTTAACGTACGTAGACTTAAAGCAAAATATGTTTTTTTTAAGATTAGCAAAATAAACTTTGTTGATAAAATCCATTATTAAAAATTGTTGACTTTGTTTAATTAACCACTTATTGAGTAATAATACATCTACCAGTTTCGAAAAATATCATTTTCTTTTTCAAGATGTCAATAACTAATCAAAAACATATGTTGTATTGTTTCTTTAACAGAATCTATTTAAAAAAAGACAATAATTATTTATTATTAAGAAGAACACATTTTTATTGTGATGTAATTATTAAAAACATTGGTCTGTAATATTGTAAATAAAAATTAAATGTATTAATTAGAAAAATATACACATAAAATCAATTTTATCTAAAAATATTGTTATTGCTACCGGGATTCGAACATACATACGAATATATCCTTCTAATTAATACATATAATTAGTATTTAAAATATCACAGATCTATGTTCTGAATAATTACAACTTCACAATAAGAATGTGTTCTCCTTAATAATATATAAGTTGTATCAATGTGTCCAAAATTTAATAAAAATGAATTGTTAATTCTGGCGTCTGCTATCGGTTTACTCAAAGGTATTTGCGATTCCGTAAAAACAAAGAAGATGGCTTTCAAATAATAGAACGATAGATCTATTAATTTGAAAAATGTAACATATAGGTTCGAAAATTTGTCGTCAATCCACTGTGTTAGTATAGCATAATCGGATAATGGACGTTCCCCGGATTGGAAGAGATCCAGGTTTGAATTCCGGTAACAACAACAATACTTTTCGATAAAATCGATTTTATATGTATATCTTTTTGAATAATATATTTAATTAGTATTTAATTATTATTTAAAAAATTAATTTAGTACCTAACTTAAATTGTTAATTGATAATACAAAATTACTTAATTACTAATTATAAAAAAAATTAATAATAATATTTTCCGTAACGGTGCAGAATTTTAACATATTCACACCCATAAAATATTGCGGACTAGGTCTATTACACCCAGTATATGATATCTGATGTGAATAAGATAATCGCCTGTTGCCGAAAATAAGTTCATTGATGCTTTTGATTTTGCGCAATCCATGGACCATGAGACGTACGAATGTCTCAATTCTGCAAGAGTTGAACATCAAGTACAGACTCTCAACCATTTACCTAAAATGTATCCTTAAATTTTTTGGGCATCTTGCGAAAAGGGAAGTTAGTTCGGAAAAGCGTCGAAAGGTATAGAGAAAAATGATTATGCCCTACCCGTTGGACCGACCAAATGGAAAAGACAACTGACACATATCTGATAATAATAATAATAATAAACCAGAGAGTTGGTGCTGAGCTCCAGCCGCAAATTTACATCCGCAACTTAATGTCTCAGAAGCGAAACGAATCTATGTATACGTCATTCCGCAAACATTGTAGATGCGCTGCAATAACGCGCCAACAACAATGAGCTGCAATATTCTGTATGAGTTTTTATACTGAATTCGGAGACGGTCGTACGTCACTTGCTTGTATACATGCTGGTGAAGAACGATTTAAACATGATCATCTTCACCTCCGTACTTCATCGGTAGAAATGCTGTGACAGCATATTTGCACGAACGCTCAACTCTAATAGCCCTGAGATCTTAATGAGAAGGCGGGAGTTCGTGGAGTCGCGAGGGACTGATGATGCTCTGCCTTGTGCACAATGCGTCTGTCTTCTCATTCACGTTTGTAGATTTTATTAAATGAACAGAATTTTATTTTTATCACGACTAAAATAAAACTTAGTTGTGTGTCTAATGCAAATTAAGATTAATTTAAAAATAAAAGTAATCTTGTAGCACCATCAAGGAACAGCTGTGTCAATTAGTAACTTAATCGAATACCTAAAATAATAACTTCTGTATATGTAGCGTCTAATTCCAAAACCCCCTAAAACATGCAGTTTTGTAGATTATTTTGTCAGCTACATGCAAAAGCCACTTAAATTCATTGATATTACATGTTCGAAATCAGGGTGAGTTTCAAAATACCTTGAAATACAAGTTGCTATTCCCCCTAAAATAAAATCAGCCAATCACAACGCTTGTTGATGATCACATAATCTAAAATCCAATATGGCTGCCAGAACGATGTATTCAGAAAAAAATATATACATTACAGAATTGTATTTTTTTAAAATGCCAATAAAAAAATAAACATTTTGTACATTCGCTTTCAAAATATACATTTTGTACATTAGCTTTCAAAATATACATTTTGTACATTTGCTTTCAAAATATACATTTTGTACATTTGCTTTCAAAATATACATTTTGTACATTTGCTTTCAAAATATACATTTTGTACATTTGCTTTCAAAATATACATTTTGTACATTTGCTTTCAAAATATACATTTTGTACATTTGCTTTCAAAATATACATTTTGTACATTTGCTTTCAAAATATACATTTTGTACATTTGCTTTCAAAATATACATTTTTATCCATAACTCAAAAATACATGAAGTCGTTTTAGGGGGTTTTGAAATTAGGCGCTACACATGACCGTTCTTAATGACTAGAATTAATCTAGCTACAAGTACCTAAAAGAAATAAAGGACAGCACATATTATCTTTTTATTGTCATTCAACTACTAATTACCACATACATTTCAATATACCTTATATGCATCGATTAGCTAATGACTACATTCAAAATTAATATTCATAAAACACCGGTACTTCTCTATTTACTCATTTGATTATTGTTATGTATAAAATATTATAATAAAAGTGCTTTATTATTTACATAAATCCAATTGTATTTAATACCTTGAAATAAAATGACGCAATTTAAATGTACCGTTAGCCTGTAATTATAACAATGAAATTCAATAAATAAATAATAAGTTGAATAATTTGAAATTAAATCGCGAATATATTCAAATTTTTTTCATAATTTTGCCATCCCGATTAATCCTCATCCCGGCGATAACGACCCCCAAATAATCTAGAGCAACGATGGCAAACCTTTTTCCGTAAGTGGGTCAAAGTGTGTGCCTACTTCTGATAAATTAAATGAAAATAAAAAATCAAAATATGTTTGGTGTTATTTGAGATTTTGTAAAAATAAGGTAGATGTCTCTTTCAAATAATGGAACGATTAAATGTATTAATATAATAAAGGTAACATAGATAAGGTAGGTATAGGTTCGAAAATTTGTCGCTAAAAATATTGTCGCTGTAGCATAGTTAGATAATGCACCTTCCCCAGTTAGAAAAGAGATCCAGGTTCGAATTTTGGTGGCTCAATAATAATATTTTTCGATAAAATTGATTTTATATGTATATCTTTCTAATTAATATATTTAATTTATATTTATAATAAGTTAAGTATAGTATATAATCACAAAACAAAACTCCGAACAGGAACAACAATCTAACCTTTACTCTAAACAAGCTGTAAACATACAATAAACAAAATAAAGTCTACAGTGACTCCTCCATCCTGCTGTCAGGTTTGCCAACCTTTATATTTTCTTACCATACTATCTTACTTCGCCGCTCGGAATGCCGCACGCTTCATTTTATATACATCATAAATGGACTTTATCTCGGAAATGAGAGCTTTATAAGCATTTTAAAAGTGGTATTCGATTTTAACATTGAAATCTACAAGATATTTTCATTGTTGACTAGAGAAATTATTCAAATTACGTCGCGTAATTTGTACGGACACATTTTGCAAACATATTTCTAATGAATGGGCGTTTTGTCCCAAGATGCGCTGTGTGTTTTTCGACGATCTGATGCCTTACAGAAAACCCGTTAGTATAACACTAAAAACTCACAAGCATAAGTCTAGATCAATAATACATAATATATAAAGGTTGTCCCATAAAAATGTATACGCACTATGAAGAGTTATAAATTCAATATTGATTAACTTAAATTTATGTTTTTTTTATTTCACATCAAAGAAAATAAACGTAGATTATTCTGGACTAAGTATTTTTGACA
This sequence comes from Eubasilissa splendida, assembly GCA_031772225.1. NCBI lineage: Eukaryota > Metazoa > Arthropoda > Insecta > Trichoptera > Phryganeidae > Eubasilissa > Eubasilissa splendida. The sequence goes on from CM062867.1 coordinate 9,576,587, forward strand.
AACATAACGGAAAACATTTTGTATTTGGGTGCATTGCACCTTAACAACTGCCTTTAAATCTTTACTTTATGTTAGTTTTGCACCATCAACCATAACTTAGACGTATCCCTATAAAAAGTGTAATGGCGAATGGTCCGGAGAATATGGTGGATATTTAATTTTATCTCTTCGATCTGTTGGCCAAAATTTTTGTCTAATATTATCACGATGGTAGTGGTGATGTGCAGGAAATAAAATTCCTCATTAACAAGTAAAACTTTTTTAATAGGCTAACTTTAAAATTCAATAGACGCTCGAATTTGAAACTCCTGTCTCATGTGTATACATTTTATTGGGACCTCTATAAATTATTAAATTATTCTCGTGCAGTATTGTATTTTTAAAACTGCGGTAATATGATTAGAAAAATCATTCAATGCCATCTAGCGATAACTGACTGAAATCAACATCATCATAATCCACGTCAGTCCATAATAACTGAATACGCTTATACACAATACCAAATTAACAATTGATTAACATAGAGTGTTTACAATATATCCTGCTGAATTGGCTAAGAGTACAAGAGAGAACGAGTTTATTTTTCTAACGCCACGTCGCGAATCTTTCACTCTACTCTCCGTCCGACAGGTCCAGGCCGCCGCAGATGGGCGACCTCTATTGCCCGCTCGCCGCATGGTGCTTCTGGCTCTGGTGTCGCGGCTAAACCGGGTTCACCGTGTGTACTACAGATGTCGTTGTCTACTCGCTACAGTAGCATGTTGTCATAAGCTTGATACTGATCTCTAATCTGCCGCGAGTTACCAATAATGTTCCACGTGCCACAGGTCTACCCTCCCTGATCTAAAGTATACCGAATATGCAGATTAATGAAGTTATGACGTAGGGGGTATATTTCAGAACTTATAATACGTTTGAATAGTGAAACACGAATACACACAAATATCTATGAGCACTTATTTAACTGGCCTTTTATTTTGACGACGGTTCAGACAGAATTTGGGTAGTTATCGATTTAGGATATTCGTTATTCTATTAATAATCAAACTGTGGTGCGTGACGTTAACGCGTATAAATCAGCCGGGAAAGCGTACGAAAACCGCTCTGTAGTTTATCATCAAAACTGCCAAATTTCCGACTGCCCACTCCCCGTCACGGACAACCCTTTAATTAACACCCAAACACTCTTACACCCATTTCCTTCCACAATGGCTCACTTCACTGTGGAGTGATCCCATCGGGAGAGGGTTATGTGAACATCTCCGAGAATTATCAGGATAATCAGCCTGTGCGCCTAAAAAATAAACATTAGGCAATCCGTGCTACATAACGCGACAGGAATACTGAATTTGAGCGTTTTTTTGTATTTGAGATTAGTTCACTCGATAATTTTTATTTAGGACCCTAGAACACTGCTCAAGTTTCGGTTTTCTAAATTAGATCTTCTTCCACATTAATTTAACATCACAAAAACTTATTGATAACTAACGCAATGAAATGTTTAGAAACATGTTGGAGATGAACATGATATTTCTAAAAAAAATAAGGTATTAACCTTTACCATACCGTGATATAAAATACTCGTACACTGCCATGCTGTCAACTCGTGTTACCGTAAGAAATTAGAGTTCTATTAGCCTTTAAAATGTGAAAAAAATGGTTAATGTCATAAATTTACTTTAAGTATGAGCATTAAATATTTTTAAAATATGTAATATTATAATTCAGGATATTCATCAAGTTCTGTATGTGAGGTTGCATTGTATAATACAACCTTCTTTTTATCTATCTTCATTTAATTAGTGAGAAAGAGACACCATCATATTTGTATGTTTGTTATTGTTTTCACTGTGAAATTAATGCATGTTTTTTTTTCTGTCTCGCAACAAATGGTATTTTTGACAACGTATTAATTTTACAACGGAATTAATTAAAAATAACTATTTTTGTAGGATTCGCCTTACATAATTAAAGCGGTAGACTTGTATTACTGCACGGTTTGAAAAGAGGCAAATCTACAAATAATATAATATAATTTCAATTTTTAAATTTTTGACAATATTAATAGACATTTTTGTTTTAGTTTTTTTTTTTATATATCTAACTGATCAGAAAAAATGTTGCACCTCATTTCAGGCTCGTTGTACGTCACATGTTATTGTTGTTTTTCATTTGGATGATTTTGAATCTTCCCAGCAGTAGTTAAATTAAATAAATGTTTGTAATTGAATCACTTGTATGGTGGTGACATGTCGAATACGTTAGTTTGATTTTTTCTAACATTTTCAATCTAAGACTTTACCTTCAGATCAATACCTCAATAAGTGTACATTGTTTACATGTGTCTCGGTGAAATCTTTGATATGAATGCATCGTGTCTCCTTCCGTAGATTCCGTAGTGCAATAGTAAGATGTTATTTTTTTTTATTAGAAGCGACAATTTTTTTTATATTTATATACGTTGGATGAAGTATTTCCGTATGCAAAAGAAAAAATTAAGGTTGTCTATAGATCGATTAATTTGAGTTTTCATCCGCACTTGCGAGTCAACGAGTATTGGAAAAAAATATTATAATTTGACTTTCAACCCCTCAACATTGAAGAGGGTAAACAGTCTATATAACATCGCGTTTAATTAAAAATGCCCATATCTAAATTTAAACTGAACACATTTCAATAAAATTCATTCAACGATGACTGAGGTAATGCTCAGTAAAGTTAAAAATAAAACTGGATAAAATTAATATTAGCGAGAACGATATTTTATGATTTATTTGAGAAACTATAATTTTAGCAAAGAGCTTTTTAAACAAATCAAAACAAATTAATATTTTTATTTATTCTTTAGTTTAACTTATGATCGTAATTTAAGCAAGACAATGAATATTTGGAACAAGGAGATGAGTTTGTGTATTTGAGAAGTATGTTTGATAGAAAAAAAAAGACAGAGAAAGATATCGAAAGGGGAGTGACTGCAGGAAAAAAAGTAAACGGCGCCTTGAATGGAATTATAGCTAATGGGAACTTATCAACTGAGGCTAGACTAGCGGTTCACAATGCAGTCCTGATACCGACATCGATGTATGGAAGTGAGGCTTGAAACTGGCATAAAAGAAACAAATGTAGATTGAATGCAGTGGAAATGAGATCACTTAAGCTCGTATGTGGCAGATCCATTTATGACAAAGTAAAGAATGAAGAAATAAGGTAAAAAAGTAAAGCTGATCTTAGTATAGTGAGTAAGATCAAGAAAGGATCACTTAGGTGCTTTAGTCATATGGAACGGATGAATGAGAAGAAAATCTTAAGATAGATATATGACGCAAGTGTTGATGGTACTAAAAATAGAGGACGTCCGCAAAAGACTTGGCATGACCAGGTAAATCAGATACTTGAAGATGATTCTGTTAGAAGCCACAATAACCGGCGAGTATGTATGAGAATTTGTATGAATGTGGATGAGGTGAGAATTGTGTGTCAGGGCAGAAGAATGTGGCGCTCTATCCTTCATGGTAAGTAAGTAAATGATTAAAATAAATAAAGTAAAATCACAAAACCCCCATTGGTCCCAAACTTTTATTTATTCAGAATAAATTTCAACAAAATACATTTATAAGTATAATAATAGAATATTAAAAAAAATAGTGAAACATAATAAAACAAACAAAATAAATATCTGAAAGTTTATAAAATAGTTATATTTTTTTCAACGCAATATACTAAAAGATAAACAAAGTGTGGGTGTTTAGCTTTAGTCGAGGAGCCGATGGAAAAATAACAACACGCCTCCGAAAAAGGAAAAAGGACAAAACATAATAAAAAATAAAAATGACATTTTGACTAGTCATCAGAGCACCACTGCCGGCCGTAATCTTCCAATGACAAGAGAGCAAACAAAAAAAAATACTAATACTACAAAATGATGGCAACAAGTGTGAAAAGTATATCTAAAGGCAACTAATACTTTTGAAATTAGCAAAATTAATTTTGTTGTTAAATTCATTATTTTTATTTGTTAACTTTGTTTTATTAACCACTTATTGAGTTTAAATAGAGTGTTATCGAATCTAATTTTAATGAACAATAATGATTTTTGGCGTAGAATTTTATACATAAATAACTGTTCGAATTAAATATCTAAACACCTACCACGAAACATTAGACCGGCATTTTATACAAATAATAATATAGGAAAGTTATTCATAAATTCTAATGACAAAGATGATAAATTTAACAATTCTGGTGTCTATAAACTTAGTTGCAAGGATTGTGCTGCATTTATATTGGTAAAACGGGTAGAAATTTTATTATAAGAGTAAAGGAGCATTTGAGGCGTTTGAACAATAGTGGGTTTCAGAATTTTCTAATCATTTGATAGAAAATGGTCATGGTTTTAATAGAAAATTGGGTTGGTCAATTTTGCATGTAAACGGTGTTGGTCATAAATTAAATAATTTGGAATCCTTGGAGATAAATAAAGCGTGTAAAACTAATCCAAAAATTATATATTATAATCATTTAAATTTAACTACGAGTCCCATTCTAAAATTTTTTCCTAAAAATTATTCGAGTAAATTTGTATTAAGTAACAATTTGAGTAAGGTACGGAATTTATTTTTCAAATAATTATTGTTTTTAAAAATAGATTGTGGTATAAAAAACAACATATTTTGATTAGTATTGACATGCTGAAGAAAAAAATTGTATTTTTCGAAATCGGTAGATGTATTTAAATTCAATAAGTGGTTAATAAAACAAAGTAAACAAATAAAAATAATAAAAGAAACTATGTAAACAGCAAAAAAACAACAAATGAGAAATAACGGTTGTATCTAAAAGAGTTTAGAGTAGAGTATATAGAAAGAAAAGTAACTCGCTGGGGGTCCCGATTAGACATTGGGTATCCCAGGGGTTCTAGAGCCCCTTAACAGTTCCCATCTATACATTCAAATTCTCACGGAAGTCTTGTATAATTCCAGATTCCTTTTACCACTGAGTAGATCGGAGTTCCCGATCCACATCCACGAAACCATCAATCATATCCTCTCTTGCATCCGTTAATATAACGCATCGCCAGTGGATGTGGTTCAGCATCTATGTCACCCGGCTACAGACTACCACAGATCAGCTACAAGACCTAAGTCGTACAATTAACTTTTGAATTCTCCACGTCCCGAAATAAGTTAGTAATACCGAGTGGTGGTCAAACGCTGGAGGAGTCTCGTCGGACGGCAACTGAGAGGAGAAATTAGACGGTTAATCTTCCCAAAGGCGCTGACTCCCATCCATTTTTCCACCTCACTAGCGTTATTACCCTTAATCTCTTACATAATACCTTGTGTCCAAAATGACACACTTCCAGACCCCTTCCATTTTCAGGACTAGAAGGTCAGCAGGCAACACCTCCGCGAGCACTGATAGGGCGACACTGGACGCTTTCCGGTAGGCCCCAGCCAATGCCAGCAGGGGCGCTCTCTGCCCCCTGTTCAGATAGACATCCTTCTGAGTGTGAAGAAAAATTCCGCCGCGCGCTCCGACACTGCCTTCACATACGCAAGAAAGGGACCCGACCCATTCATAATGACTAATAAATATATTCCTTCCCTTTCAAATTTAACCCTCACATCACGTATATTAATAATCAAATTCGTTTCACTATTCAGTTTACGTTTTCAATATCAAAGCAACAGTCTTATGTGGCGCAAGCGCCAGTTTGTACCTATTGCACCAATTCAAAATCATATCAATCGCCTTTTAATTTTCACCTCAAGCTAATCAAAGCCTCATCATTATGTTAATAAAGCGTTTCATTTAATTATATCAACCACTGTCATTACTTACTTACTTACCTTACTTAATTCTCACAACAAACCAATGTGAATACCACGGTGTACACAAACACGAATGCACATATATCACACCTTCATAAGAACAAATTGCATTAGAACATAATTAAATCTGAAGTATGTGTAATTTGAAACAACATCTAAATGGTTATTTTATAATGATTAAACTACAGATTTTTCTGAAAATATATTACTGCAATCTGAGTGAAGATAAGGGTAGTTTTGCAGACACACAAATGAACATTTTTATTATATATATAAGTGTCTCCTAGTTAAAATAAATTGAAAATAAAAAGATTGAGTGCTTTGTTGAATTTCTAGAACATATTTCAAACATTTCAAAATTAATGGATTCTTAGAGCTATTTTAAGATTTTAGGGTTATAAAGGCTCATTATTTCCATATTGTAGGGAATGTACCTTCCTGCGTACATCATCTGAATATGAGGGCATATTGCAGAACAAGGTCAATTGAGTGGTTGACGTTGGGGGGAGGGGGAATGGAGTCATTACCCGCACCTTTATTGGTCTTTTAATTTAGTAGATATTTAAGGTACGTGTCGTATACCTTTCAAGGTATTTCACACGTTTGAAATTAACACACGCACGTACTCACACCCACTTACTGAACACCATGTATACTACGTCACTATTGATCACATTAAGTCTCTCTCACTCTCTCTCATTCGCACCTCACATATTTGAGGGGTCGTGATTACCTTAGGAAATGTCTTATTAATGAATTATTCTATTTTTAATGTAAACGCATTTTCGTTGTAGTCGCAATTTAAGAACATAGTTCTGTGGTATTTTCAGCGCCTGCGCTAGACTTTTTGCCACCACAGGTAAGATTATTTTTTTCCGCCCTAGTAACATAAGTGAAGATGATGTTTTCAATTTTCGTAAAACCATCCCCATTAATTGGCCCCCTCTAAGTCGGCCGCCAGTGTGCCACACACGATACGGGCGGTATTTTGTTAGGCTGGCATTTTGAAACTTACCCAAGGCCGGCTTTTTGTTATTTATTAGATTTTCTTTCTTAGATTGTTTATATTTATTGCATACTACTATTTTTCGTACTACTATTATCATGTTGCAACTTTGGATTTTGTATTTCAATTTTTATATATTTTTCCTTAGTGAGCATCTAGGTTCGAATACCGGTAGCAATCAAAAAATTTTCGATAGATAGATTTTTTCTGTATATTTTTCTGGTTGATTCATTTAATTTGGTTTTGAATTACTCTATTTAATACGGATATCGCTTTGATTTTTGCTGTATACTGCCAGCTGGTTTAGGAAGAACATTTGTTTCTTCGTGAAGCCAGTATATAAATAAATGTAAACATATTAGTTTAGATTTATTTATATATTATAAACCACCCCACCAAAAAAACTCGGTTTTAAGCATATCTAAGTTATAAATGCCACAACATTTTGTTTCCTCTTATGTATCGAATGGTACATTAAACAACTATATATAATAAATAAAAATACTATTAAACACAATTTCTAAGTGATCTTATTTCCAACAACATTGTATATTATCCAAGAGAGCTGACGCGCCGTTTGTCTATCAGCATTTGTAAAAATCGATATATAGTATTGTTAATGTTAATGTCTGTTTTGTTTATAACTATTCTGTGATATTTTTAATATCTACACATTAAATTAATATGACGAATTAAATGGTAAAAAGTCTCGAGTTTGTATCCTGATAGCAACCGAATTTGTTTTGGATACATAGATTTTTTCTGTATATGATTTTAATTATTGCATTACTCATGCTTAAAAAATAATTAAACTAAATATAATAGCGCACACCTTTGACTGCACCACAAACCGTTGTGAATATACTTCGATTGAATTTATTAAATCGCATTTTGGTTCAATTATTGATGAACACTTTAAATGAAATTTACAAAACCAATAAGATTTGCTCCAATTTGAGGATCATTGTTAGAAAGATTCTAAAAAATTCATTACGTAATCCGTAAGCCGGTATTACGAATAATTTATCTTTCTTTGGTCGAGTCATTATTAAGATATTGTATATCCGTTCGTGGACTCACTCCTGTAACTCAAATACAAAAAAATCTTCAAACAGCCATAGGGAAAAAAATTATAAGCCATTATAATTGAGGCATAATCTAAAATTGTTATATTCTTAAGGAAACGTTCATTCTGTACACGGGTTGTTACTGTTTATTTTAATACACGAAAATTATAACAGTGAAACTCTAAATAGGGTGGTTTCACACGAAAAAAATATAAGGCTTATAATGGCTAATCTGAATTTAACAATTCCCAAAATAATCAAAAAGTATGAATCGAAGACATTAAAACACTGAAAAATAAACTACCTGAGTCATAGGTCCAAATAGTATGCTGTCTAACAATTCGAAAGAAGTGATGAAAAGTGACTTATCAATAATAATGTAAATATGAATTAAATATATTAATTAGAAAGATATACATATAAAATCAATTTTATCGAAAAATATTATTGTTGTGCCACCGGGATTTAAACCTGGATCTCTTTCCTAACCGGGGAAGGTGCATTATCTAACTATACTACAGCGACAATATTTTTAACGACATTTTTCGAACCTGTATGTTACCTTTTTGATATTAATACATTTAATCGTTCCATTATTTGAAAGAGCCATCTACGTTCTATGTTCTGAATAATTACAATAAAAATGTGTTAAGCTGTGCCACTGATTTATTTTTATGTTTATTTATATTAAATATAATAAAATTGATATGAATGTACCTGCACACAAACGTATAGAAAGATGTTTTATGGGTCTAGTATAAATGCAAAAATAAAAAATAATTAATAAAAAAGTATTTTAAAAATGAATTAAATATATTAATTAGAAAGATATACATATAAAATCAATTTTATCGTAAAATATTGTCGTTGCGCCACCGGGATTCGAACCCGGATCTCTTTAAAAATCGGGGAAGGTACATTATTATTGATTTAATATGTATATCTTTCTAATTAATATATTTAATTCATATTTTAAAGTATTTTGTATAATTATTAATATAAGATGAAGCCACAAAGTAATTTTGCAAATGTTGCATATATTTTTTTAGATTGTTATTGAGAACTCTTCTACCACGTACCGTCTCTGCGACCTGACCCAGATAGATTTAAGATGCGATGTATAGTGAAACAGAACCTTAACTGTACACAGCATGCCTCGACCTTTATCCCACAAGGATGCCGGCAAAGCCTCCAGCCTTGCAGGGTAAATCCGCGGATCATCGAGGTGTAGATATTGTATTAGTTTTATTTATATGAGATCAAAATGATCTGAAATATTTCAAGGATTCCAGTTATTAATATTTTTATCATAACTTTCAGAAATATTTAAATATTAAGTATAATAAATTAACAAAAGACTGATTAACAATAATGTTATATTTTAATACGTATAAATTGTATTCATGTTTCCAAATTTAATACAATTAATTAATTAATTTAAGTCTGGCGTCTCCTGTTAGGTTTTCTTAAAGGTATTTGAGATTTCCGAGGATAATATCGAATATAGAATGTAGTCGACGAATAATCAGTTTTTATTTAATATACCTACACTTATATTTAATATATAACATAGATATTAGAATTAAAGGGCAATTGAGATTATGCTGAATTTTCCAATAATATTTAAGAAACAAACCATTATTTTGACATTAACAATGTAACGAATGTTGACTGCATACAGTGGAAATAAAATCGCTTAGGTGTAAATGCGGCAGATCTATTTATGACAGTGTACAGAATGAAGAAATAAGGAAATTATGTAAAGCTCATCTTACTATAGTGAATAAGATTAAGAAAGAATGACTTAGGTGTTTTGGTCGTGTGGAACAGATGAGTGAGGAGAGAATGGTAAGAATATATGACGCAAGTGTTGACGTTCTAGAAAGACTTGGTATGACCAGGTAAACCAGATACCGGAGGATGGTCTTGTTAGAAGCCTCAATAGTCGGCGAGCTTCTGTAAGATCTATGAATGTGTATGAGCTGAGAATTGTGTGTCAGGACAGAAGAGTATGGCGCTCTACGGGAAAACGGCGTGATAATAAGTTAAGTTAGATAGTATTGTATGTACTTGCATCAAATTAAGTCTTAATTTATAACTTTGCCTGTCTTAACAGTGTTTTCTAGCGAGACAGGTAAAGTAAAACTAAAACCTAATTAAATGTAAAAATTGTATGGCATTAAAATAAAAAATTAGTAATTACTAAAGTAGTTTATCCTAGTATAAAGTTGATTGTTTTAAAAATTGGAATAGTAGATGTATCAATTGAAAATATTAAAGAGTTAAAAATATATTCGATTGCTATAGCGATAAGTGGAAAACGCGCTTCCCTGGATAGGAAGAAATCCAGGTCCGAATATTTTTTGGATACATAGATTTTTTCTGTATATCTTTCTTCTAGTAGATTCAATTAATTTGTATTAAAATATCACAGAACTATTTTCTGAAAATGCACCTTCTCAACAAATATGTGTTTTCCTTAATATTATATTTCTTCACTCAGACATATTTATTTCGTCATATTCTAAAGTTTAACTGGAATAATATGATAAAAACATTTAAATACGTTCACCTAAAGTCAGCAGTACATTTTTTTAAATCATTTCTTAAGCAGTTTTAAAATGTATTATTAATAGAATTTAAGGGTGTCATTTTATAATCCAATCAGAACAAGGCAAATAGTGGCAGGAAAGGTTCTATATTTATATCCCAGATGGCCAGATTATTTTTAATGAACCACGTGCCTTCTCTAGCGGTCTCCGTAACAATTCAAAATAGTGCCTGTATATTCCGCATTAGTTATGGCTACATGTATCTATAAAAAGAACTCCATTTTATTCAGGTATTCCAGTTAGCCCCGTATTACGTGGTGATTACTACCCTCCCGGCCGCCCTCGAAAGGCCGTGTAATAGGGGCGGGCGGCAGGAGGCCCACGCGGTCAATATTTGACATGGGGAGGGTGTATTCTGGCATGACACGTCGTGTTTACGATACGAATTGGTTTCGGAAATTTTTCTTATTAACCATTGTTCCAAGTCTATTTTCTGCCACCTATAATTTTGTGAAGGGATGTAAAACTTTTATTATCGATTTCTTGGCTTAGTCAATGGTTGTAAGGATGGAAATAGCACTAGGTCTCTATTTTTCTAGATATAATGAACGATTATGTCAACATAATTTGACTCTTGCTAGCCAATTTTTATTCTACTAGATGATCCAGGAGTTAAATACATTTAGCTTTAAAAAATTAAGATAATATTTTATTATACAATTTTACACATAATTATCTCTTTGTATTGAAAAAACTCCTGAAACCTTTATTCGCATGAAAAATATGTTCTGCAGTCATGATCCAACCTTATATTAAGAATGCGAGTGGTCAGATGCTACGTGTTTTTGGTATTATTATTATATGGAACGGAAGCATGGACAAGTACAGAAAAAATGATAAGGCTACTTGAAGTATTTAAAATGTGAATTTACACAAGTATGGCGGATAGGCAACGCCATCTTTGGGCCGCACGGCAAACTTGTTTAAGCCGTGACACTAAAGCCTACGCAGAGTAATGATAGAAGCTCGCTCTAGCTGGATCTTATGAGGAGGCCATAACAGCGGGCAGTCTGGCAACATTCCACAGTATTTACTTAACTATGTTATACATTTATTGTATATAACATGTATTTACAACCAGGAATGACTTAATAAGTACCAAGACAAGACCCAAGGTATGATTTATTTCTGTTACACACTCTTCTGATGTATGAGTTGTTTCTGTTTCACTAAATTTAACCTCTTCCTTTTCCTTCTTATATGTGGAGTTATATTAATTTATTGAGTTAGTGATCAACCTGAGTCAATTATTCGGCAACCTTAAGACAGCCATCATACCAGTAATATTCACCAACATCAAATTAGTAACTGCCTCGCTGATCAGCATAGATGAATGTTACAATCGTATCAGATCTTGTATCTCGTAAAGTCGGGACCCTGGAAGGACAACATCAGTACTGAAGAACGATGGTTTGTCCAGTCTACTTTTTTTTTTAAAGAATTGCTGGAGTGGGGAGGGGCCCACCCTTTCCTGGGACCGGTTTAGAAGCTAGGGTTTCCTTGTCGGTCCCACTCATCAAAGCTAATAAATACGCGACTTTAATTCAATTACATTTTTACAATTACAAAAATTGAAAAAGTAGAAGAAATTCAAAGTGGTTATTAGTAATTAAGATATAAAATTTAGACCCTCCAGCGTCTTTTAAGTGCTGTCTTTATTCATAAAAAATCATATAACATAAATCAATAGAACATAGTTTTACATACAGATGTAAAATTAAGGTGCAGTAGTTCAAGGCAGACACTCAGGGATCCATTTATCAAAAACACTCCCAAAAGAGGGACAGTAGATAAGACACAAAATGGATTGAGTCACACTTACACGGACAGACTAACGAAGTTGCAAAACACGAGGCATGGAGAGTGAGAGGTAGGCGCGTAGGTGGAGTCCCAGCCACGCAGGCCAGCCTAACTACCCATCTAAAGAACTCCAACGAGTCACCCATAACCGAATACACCCATACACTCTTCTGTCCTGACACAATTCTCGCCTCATCCACATTCATACATCTTCTCATACAAGCTCGCCGATTTTTGAGGCTTCTAACAGAACCATCCTCCATTATCTGATTTACCTGATCGTGCCAAGTCTTCCGCGGACGTTCTCTATTTCAAGTGCCATCAACACTTGCGTCATATATCTTTCTTACCATTCTCTCCTCATTCATCCGTTCCATATGACCAAACCACCTAAGTGATCCTTTCTTAATCGTACTCACTATCAGCTTTACATTCCTTCCTTATTTCTTCATTCTTTACTCTGTCATAAATAGATTTGCCACATATACGCCTAAGTGATCTCATTTCCACTGCATTGAGTCTACTTTCGTTCCTCTACTGTCAGCTCTAGGATTCACTTCCATACATCAGTGTCGGTACCAGGACTCCATTGTGCACCGCTAGTCTTACCTCGGTTGACAAATTCCTGCTAGATATAATTCCATACAAAGCGCCGTTCACTTTATTTCCTGTAGTCACCCTCCTTTCTATATCATTCTCAGCCTTTCCGTTTCTATCAAATACACTTCCCAATTACACAAACTCATCTACTTGTTCCAACCGTTTATTACCTACAAGTATTAAGGACTTGCTTTCCTCCTTCTCGAATACCATCATTAAATAATTGGAATTTTTGAATATGTCCAAGAACACACAATAGCTGGATTTTCATCTATAAAGGCACTGTTATTAAAAAAATAATAGATATCTCATAGGGACGAAGATAATTTTATTATATTTAATTGAAAATATATGGAAGTATGGGGTATTTTCCATTAAATGTAATAAAAAAAAAAGCTTCGTTCATCTATAAGATATATATATATTTTTTTTAAATAATACCTTGAAATACGATGTTTACGGGAAATAAATGAATATTTAAACGTTTTCATGCATCAGGCGGAAACCGAAATGTGTTCAATATTGTGAATGGATAATGGATAACAGATTTTCCAGTGTGGAAGCTGAATAAATTCTCCAACTAGCGTACTATTAAAATTATTCCCGTGTTTATGGAGGGTAATGAGGGTAGCAAAATTACTTTATGAAAACAAATCAAAACCTATTGTGTAATTAAATTCGTCGCTCTGTTCGGCTACCGACAGTGTTATTTTAGGATTCCATAGGCGATATTATTAATAATTTAAGTGTTCGTTGAACTTTCCGCTTCGAAGTGTATTGCAACATGTGTTCGTATAAGTTGAATTTGAATAAATTTGATAAACACTGAAGGGGTGGCGATTCAGATCCACCACCATCACGACGGGATTGGTATCGGATCGGTCGGTCAGCTAGGGGCTGTAATGATGGCGATGAATTTGAATCGCCACCCTAACATCTTTTGATTGAATTTCTTGCTTTAAAAGAAATAAAAAATCCAGCTCTGGCCACAAGAATCGGGTATATTTTGTAATGGCCGCTTGTGTGATCAGTAGTAACTTTTTTCTTTAGTAACAAAAATTATTATAGTAAATATTTTTCCGAAAACGGGTAGTTTGATCGTTATTAAAAAAAAATTTACTTCTCGAAAGTATATCCCGTAGTAAAGTTATTTTACTCTCCGATATCCGATAGTAAAAACGTGAATCGATAGTTAAATATGGTGGACTTTTCACAGCTGTTCCAAAAGTAATCTGACACATTGTATTCCGAATTTGTAAAACACAATTTTGGTACGTCTTTTGATTCAGCCGCGACCACTATTATTGACACATTTCCGCGTCCAAATTCCCATCCATATATTTTCTAATGTTCGTCTTTTTAGTGTAAAACCTTGACGCTAATAGACGTCAACATGACTGATATTTGTTCAATCTCGACATCGCGATAGTATTCGCGGTGTGGACTTTTCAGCTCTAGTGCACTAGCACTGTATTTTGTGATATTGTATTCTGATCACGTATTGTTTGATGTTTGTGTGCCGTGGGTGAACTTGCGATATCGCCATATTCGATTGGAATCGAATATCGGCTCATCCGTGTGCTATTTGTGTGATCTCGGTGGCAACTGTAAAGATTACGGAGGCGTCATATACTAGATAAGGTGAGCAGTTCTTCCGAATCCCAGTTCCCGAGATCACTGATCCTTTGACTAGATCCCTTATCCCCTCACCGACCTCATCATGTACCAAAGTTTCCCTAATTCCCTCCCATACCTTGCGAAAATTCAAATTTACGATCGGATTATATTCCGCGGGACGCGCGACTTGCAGATCGCGCAATTCGTTTATTTAGATCCTATAGATCCAGTTCAAATTCACATTTATATTTTGAAAGTTGCAGTATTTGACAATTAATCATTCAATATCCCGCTATTTTAGTGATGAAAGTTCAACCTATGATGATATCGTTGTTTAATATACAATAGTATATAATCCGAGAAAATTTCATCAACAAAGTGACAGATTTCGAACGCAGAAGCGAAAAAATCCATAAATAATGGATAAAGTAAAGCTTATTTCATGATTATTTGTCGCGCCTATAGACACCTCATCTATGCATTGACAATAGTAAATTAGACGTTCAAAGAACCAAAAGCAGAAAGGTTACTTACTTACTTACCATCACGCCATTTCTCCGCGGGGGTAGGCAGAAAGAATAGAGCGCTACACTCCTCTGTCCTGACATACGATTCTCGCCTCAATTCGGTAGCCACCCCCCATAATTCAAGATATTTATTATTTAGGGGTTCCAAACCCTATTTTCGTGTTATGTTGTTGAATGAATGTATATATATATATTGATATCAACAGTTATTTTAAAGAAATAAATAATATATACAGGTAAACGTTAATGGAATGGGATGATCTCGCTGTAGTAAATAAGTAACTAAGCTGGGAAAATAAATAGTCTAGAGATGTGATCCGATTCAAGTATATTTGTGAAAGTATTGAGGTGTCTAGTCTGTCATTAACTGTTAATAAGTTCGTAATTATTCATTGTTTTTTCAAAGATAAAACTTTGCTGTCGTATATACCAAGCCAATCGTTTAGATATATCAGAGATTTGAGAAACTTTATTTGGATTTTTTCTACCCTGTAGTTGTGGACTTCATAACTGGGTGACCAGATTATTGATGAAGATTCTAGGAAACTTCTGATGAGGGATTTATAGATAGTGATGTACGCACCAAGGTGTCAAGTTTTATTTTCAAGAGTTCATGTTTCTACTCCGTGCGGAGTTGGAAACTCACCAAGACTATAAGTGGACCGAATTTTATGTTTCTTGAGATGGAACGGTTTTGTTAATTTAAATTT
The DNA here is from genome assembly GCA_031772225.1 of Eubasilissa splendida. NCBI lineage: Eukaryota > Metazoa > Arthropoda > Insecta > Trichoptera > Phryganeidae > Eubasilissa > Eubasilissa splendida. The sequence goes on from CM062867.1 coordinate 9,592,357, forward strand.
TGGTAAATTTCGACACAGTAAACTAAAACTTTTAGAATTATATTGACAAAATAATTGACATACTCGGATCATCTGGAGTGGGGAGAGACCCACCCTTTCCCGGGACCGGGTTAGAAGCTAGGGTTTCCTTGTCGGTCCCACTCATCAAAGCTAATAAAAATACGCGACTTTAATTCAATTATATATTTAGTATAACCAAAACGAAAAAGAAGAAGAAATTCAATGTGGTTATTAGCAATTAAGATTTAAAATTTAGAGCCTCTAGCATCCCTTTGTACCTTAAGTGCTGTCTTTATTCATAAAAAATCATATAACATAAATCCATAAAAAGCATAGTATTACATACAGATGAAAAATTAAGCTGCAAGTAGTTCAAGGCACACACTCAGGGATCCATTAATCAAAAACACTCCCAAAAGAGAGACAGTGGAATCGATTGAGTCACACTTACACGGACAGACTAACAGAGTTGCAAAACACGAGGCATGGAGAGTGAGAGATAGGCGCGTACGTGGAATCTCACCCATGCAGGCCGGCCTGACTACCCACCTAAGGAGTTCCAACGAGTCACCCATACCCGAATAAATTCCTTATATAGAACAAGATTCATCTCATTACAAATTAGATCTGTATTCTTAGACGGGCGATGTCTAAGTCCAGTCAAGCCACAAATCTTACGTTCACGTGCATCTCTAAGTATCTCACAAGTTCACAAAATATGGTCAGGCGTCTGTTCCACTCGCCCACATCACATGTACACCACGGGGCATCCACAAGTCTAAACTCAAACAGTTTTCTCCGAAATTATCCATGACCCGTAATCATCTGTCATTCAAAATGATTTAGGTCTGAAGGTTTCATCGTGCCTTTCAACTTAGCTGTGACATTAGGAAGAAAGGAATAAGTTCATCTTCCCTGTTTTGGCGTGTTCATACTCCGTACCATCGACATACTCGGGGATCAGTGCAATACTGAAAGGTTTTTATATGATATTTAAACAGAAAATATATATGGTGACCCTACACGCGCCCGTAAACATGGCCGTGTAAGGGCTCACCTATCAACCATTAGGGCCCGAATCAAAGCAACCAATAAGCAGACGCAGAAAACAAGTAGCAACAGAGATGGATACTGCTCAAGCAACTAACTTCACTTCTCTGCAAGCCATCCTAACACCAACATCGTCATTCAACCGCATCGCCAGCTAGTCACTCGCGCATTTAAATGGTATTAATTCATCACCTCAAGACTGTAGCGCTCTATCCTCTCTTCTTACCCCCACGGGGAAACGGCGTGATGGTAAGGAAAAAAATACATTTGATAAGTTTTATATATAATGTATCACTTTTTCAATATTTGCATAATTACTTTAGGTAAATAATAAAAAAAATCTTTTGGAAACGAACTATTCTTTTGGCATTGATAAGGGTATATAAAATTTTTTACATACATAAATTAGATAAATGAAAAATTTTAGAAATAAGAAAAAGTTACAATTACCTTTTACATTTGTTTCCACAGTATTTCTTATATAGTTACCCATCACTTATATTTGTAGTTTTGTTTTTTGTCTATACTTGTATTTTTAATTTTAATATACATTGGTCTTGGTAACATGTTGATTTATCAATAAATAGTGGTTTTAACAATGTGTTTTTTCTTTTTATTTATATAATATATCACCCTAATGTAACTTCACTTATATCATCTTCTTTAGCGGCCTTATACGTTCATCTGTCAAAACATTATTTTTATAAATTTGGTTTTTTTAGTAACAATTAACAATAGATTTGTCACTGAAGATATTTTGAAATTTAACGTATACTGACATTTAATCAATTGTTTTCTAGTTTTTTTTTTTTTGACAAAGTTCGTTTCTGGACCGATATTTACAAATATGTATTACCTACGAATGACAATATTTGTTTCACGTATTTATGAATAAGATGACAAATATTTATCTTTTGTCAAGACTGCAATTGTTCGAAATAATATTTATTAAATGCGACACCGAGTAAGTTCTAAAGACCCGGCAGTACAATGGGTCTGGTTTGAAAAGGTGTAAACAAAATTTTGCGAGCGCCAAAATCTATTCAGAAATATTATTAAGATATAAAATATTCGTGTAATTTATCGCTTAATTTTCATTATGTTGTACGGCTGAAGGCGCGGAAATATCAACAATAGATTCGTTTAACAAAAAAACAAATTATAGTATTTTGATAGACATTGTGGGTCCCCAACACTCGTTTGTACCGAATACAAATATTGATTATTTATTCTACGATAAAATAGTTATCAATATTTCCATGGTTTCAGAATATCTGTTGTATTCGTTTTGCTGAATATGGTAAACATTTTAATATGATTTAAATTATCACATTAACCATCATCATACAAAACATTGCACGCCAATTTTTCGTAATATATTTGAAATAATAACCCAGTCAACTTAATTATGTGCAATTGACAAGGCGCGGAAATAATATATAATCAGAAAAGTTTATTAAATTAAACATAAATTAGAAATTTACAAATTATATACAATTGGCATAGGTATTAAGTCTGGTACACAGTCTGGTAACAAGTCTGGTACAGCACACAATGGGTACTGGATTGCTCAAGCTCGATCAAGCTCGACGCGGCTCGAACTTCACGCAACTTTCTAAGTACCGACCCGATTCGGTCTGGTCCGCTAGATCTGCTGAGAACACCTCCCATAAATTATCCTTATAGGAAGGTGAGGATTGCCGGAGACACGCGGATATATAACCCCACTGGAAGGACGTTTTGGAAAAAGGAACGACAACATATATTGTGGTGGAGATGACACTATAATGAAGTTTATTCCTAACAAAAGCTCGCAGATATGGCGTTGTTGCCAATTAGTATGCCCAACAATATAGTTCCTCGAAAAGGTACTGAGTTTGAAAGTCTGAAGACATTTTATTACAATGAAGTTTGGCTGGCGTTGCTATGATATAATATACATCACTTAGAATAATAGTATGCTACTTCAAATTTATAAAAAAAATCAGTTAATACCTCATACACATTAAAAATATACGCGATATAAAAAAAATATACAAAAAAATTTTCTTATGTGTATCTCGCTAATGGAGAATTTTTAACCAAATTCTTTTAAAACATTTGTATACATAATTTCATGTTACCTTTATTCAAATTTATGCACGTTTCATTTAAAACACCCTGTATTAGAGAATCTCGGTAATGGAGAATTTTAGAACAAATTTTTATACAGAATTTCATATTTTCCTTTATTCAAAGTTATGCACGTTTAGTTTAAAACATACTGTATAATAAATATTCAATTTTTAAATCAGAAGCAAATTTAAATTCATATTCAAATGAAGTCACTAAATGAATTAAATTTAGGACTAAAAAATATAATAAAATTAGTTTTGAACAGTCGGTAAATTTGTTCAAAGTTCAAATTTGATTAATTTTGTTTTTTTTATATATTCTAGATATTAATGTTTTATTTTATACATTCATGTCAATGCTACCCCTATAATTTATTTATTCTTTTAACATAGAGTATGTTTGTTCAGGGAATTACCAGGAAAAAAATATATAAAGTTCGATACAGAAAATAAAAATTTCGTACAATTTTTTATATACTCTTACGTATGTACTATTTTATTTTTACTTTACAGTTACTATGAATCGAGGCTAGGCGCATGATAAAATCGCTTAAAAATCAAGCAAGTATTCTACCATTTTAGTTACTCGGCCATTAGACTATGGTGTCAAATTATCATATGTTTGGAAATACTTTAAAGTGATGGTAAAAACGTTATTTTACCTGTTATTGTGACTGTGATTTTGTTCGATTGTAATGATGATTGATAACTGATTAACGTAATTCTTCAAACAATAATTGGTACACGAGAAAGTAAGCCTCCGACAGTTTAATATTAGTTATCAATCATCGTTAAATCCCAGTTACCAATCATCCACACAATCAGCCGCGTAACGATTTACCATCACTATTTACAATACTAAAATTTTATTTTATTTATTAACTTATTTTCTCTGGTGAACACTTTTACAAGCT